>JARRAA010023095.1:0-36493 GCA_030557295.1 Ecitodaemon sp. MM-2014 | reverse complement strand
TTAAAGAAACATAATCCGCACGCAAACGACGAGAAAACCAAGAGTAAAATGTGTTACTAAGTACATACTGAAACTATATTCATAAAACGAAAGGTACCTGCAATTGTAAAGAATTTTCACGTTTACGACGAACGCCGGACAAACGATTCGCGGGGCTGTGCGCGAAACGAAAGATTGTTTGTTACATGATCATGCACATCACCGCGCATGCGCGAGTGCGATGCTAAGAGACACTTCGATGTTGGGGACAGACAAGTTCGCACCGGGATGTTTTAAGTTGTCTTTTTTTAAGAAGTCGGTGCGTCCATTGGTCGGTTGTTTGCGAGGTTAGGAATGATTAAACCACTCGAATGTTGTACGCGTTTTACTCCCGAGACTAGCACAAAATTGATTCGCTGTACATACGACGTAAATGACTTCGCGTTTTGTGGCAATGCACGCGAAACGAGAAAACTATGAGAAAACAATTCTAATTCTAACTAAGAGAGGTACATATTAGATGCGTACAAAGAAGTCTAATATATATATATGAATATATATATATTAATACATATTATATATATATAAATATTTACAGAGGGCTCGCTTCGGAACGAGGCGGGCTTTTAGCTCTAGGATTATTATACGACGATAAATTAATTTAGAAGTCATGCGGCGCGACGCGCGTCCTATTGAGCTGCGTGGAACGAGGTTATTGAGTTGTTTTTTTAATTATTGACACACATATAATATATTTTAATGCTAAATAATTATTAATTGAATTTAATATTGAGGCGGCGTGAAATGTGAATGTTGCGAGATATGTTATTTCTGTTATTATTCGTTTGTTTATTGATTAGTTTACTCTACGTATTTTTTATGGATGAGCATTCGTCTAACGCTCTTCGCAATTTCGACAACTTGAAACGCTAAGCACATGCACACTGGCTAGACCAACCGGCAGCTATTCACTTCGGCGTTTTATTGTACATAGCACCAGTCCGAACGAAATCAAATTGTTATCAGCATGTCCCAAATGCAGCGGAATTTGTTGTAAATAAGTTGCCGATGACCAATATTGCGCAGTCATTGTAATTCTCTCCGCACTGCAAGTCCCGCAGAGCGCGCGAGTTCGTCGCCTCCTTGGACGTTCGAGACGATGGTTTAGTAGAGATCACGCGCGGACGGCGCGACAAAATGGCCTTAACATGCAAATGGGAGACGCGCGGACAGTTGGCGCGTTGGCGCACTCTTGTACAAAACCTTCCGAGGACGTTCGGCGCCTACTTTTCGAATTTGTTGCGAACGAACGCGAGCCGCACGTAATTAATTGCTTCACCCAGAGTAGAGTTGTGATTTTGTCTAGAGCAATCAAAAAATATTTAAAAACTAAATGATTAATTGAATGAATACTATTGATAAAGCAATTTGTAAATAAAATATATGTTCTTTTTATATAACGTGCGCGAGTTTGTCTGAAAGTTTGAGAATTTCGTAACGAGTTGCGTTGTTCTCGAGGTCGATTCAAAACAAGTTTGATGTAGGCAACCAAGTACACGCGAAAGTAACAAATATGAAAATTCTTTATAAAACGCCTAAGTTTGTGACGTAATTTATGCTAATTCAATCGTTTGTCGTTAACGTTTAATTTATTTATCGATATTTGTTGTTTAATTAATGTTTTTGTGTATTATGCGATGATTTCTTGCGCGCTATTGTGGTTTATTTTGTTTGTTAGTGCGACACGTTGCCGCTAGGGGCTGCATTACCAACCGCCGATGCATCGTTGCAGCGGCCGCAATTCCACCAGATTCCTACCTGTCATTCGGTGATTGTGAATAAATGGCAGATATAATGGCCGCCAACAGTGGTGGAGTCGAATGGTCGTCCGTGATAAGAGCGTTCCTGTGCGCCGACCAGGAGGCGAGCGGGCGCAATGACGTGCTAGAAATATGCTCGACGATCGTGAAGAGGTGCGTATCACATCGGCGCGGGCGCGCCGGCTCGCGGCCGGCGTGTTTTCGTCGCAGCAAGCGGCGGACACTCGCGCGGTATCTCTCCGATGTGACCGCGCGATTGGCGCCGACAAAAACGCCGCCGCGGTCTATTTATATTCCGGCGCTTGCCGGCGCTAACCGGCCGCACGTTTGTTTCATGTCGCGCACTCGTCGCGGAGCAGTCAGGCCGAGATCTTGCAGCAGAAGGAAGGCCATCGGAAGTTCTTCAACGCGTTCGCCGTCCTGTCGGCGAATCTGATCGCCAGTAATGCAACGAACGGTGAGTTTGCATGCGACTCGTCGATTATCTCTAACACGAGATATGCCAGCGAGCAAGCGGTGATGGGTTTCGCGTTATTTCACAATCCAATTGGACTCTGGCACATTTGCAGCAAAGACTACTCGTGGTCGGACTGCGAAGCTTGAAATTGTTGTAACTATAGATACAACGGCATGTTCGTAGTGTCAAAGATGTCAATTTCAGCACAGTCGAGAGAAACATGTTGCAAATTCCAGTCGATGCCAAATGTTGCATGCATTACCTACACATCTTCATTTGACCTGATGGGTGTGCATACGTTGCAGTATCGCCGGCGCATTTGGAGGTCGTGAACGCCGCGTGCCGCGTGCTCCTGAAGTACCTCGTGGGATCGCTGAACACGTCCGCGTTTTTCGCCGCCGACCCGGCGGGCACCCACGACGGCGCCCATCCGCACGTCGAGCGCGCGCTGAAAGCGATCCGCGCCCTCTGCACCGGCGACAACTCCTTCGCGCCGGCCGACATCGACGCGCTGACCGAGATCATGAAGGGCGAGACGCCGACGCAAGCGAATCCCACGACGACAGGTAAGCCTCGCGTCGTCCTGCCGGGTTCGGAGGCCCGTGTAACCGTAAACGTTGTCGCAGAGAAAGAATCCAGCAACAAGCAAGATGCGAAGACGCGGAGCGACTTGTCGGCGAACATCTTCGAGCAGCTCACCATGCCGATCAGGGACGGCGATACCTTGCCGGAATCGCCGGCGCAAGCCGCCGGGGAATCCACCACGAGCGATCCAGCCACCGAAATCAACGTGAGTTGCATAATTCGATCCGAAAACATATTATGAAGGGCACGTTTCGTGTTTTCAGCGATTGTTCCTTAAAGCCAACCGCGAAAGTCTGCAAGGCATGCGCGCCGGCGACACCCTGGTGGATCTGTGCCTGAGCCTGCCGTCGATAAAGAAGACCCGCGCGAAGGTCGAGGACGCGCTCGCCGGCAAGCCGTTCGCCCTGCCGACGAACCACTCGGAGGCGACCGCGACGCGCAACGGCTTGGCGTCGACCGTCGCCGAAATCACTCTCATCGCCTCGGCGATCAGCCTGCCCGTCTTGGAGCCTTTGACGTCGACGAAACTGGAGAAACTGTGCAATCTCAGCATGTCGGTTCTGTACGTTGCCGTGAGCCAGGCGGCGGCGAGCTCGATCCTCTCGATGGGCTCGGCGGTCTCGCCCAAATGCACGACCGTGCAGTCCCAGACGACCCACAAGGAGGACGATCTGGACACGAACGCCGTCACGCTCGTCGAAGAGGCGCTGAACCTCTACAGCTACATCGGCAACGCGATCAAGACGTCGACGAGGGCCGGCGGGCACGTGCATCAGAATTACCTCCTCGCCGGCGCCTGGGTGCTCGTCTCGGGCCTGCAGAGTCACGTCACCGCTTGCACGACGAGCAGCGAGAAGCCCGCGCATCTGCGCGACGACAAGGGGCGCAGTCCCAGCAAGTCGCGCGAGGCCGCCGGATCGGCGCGCTCGGGCCTGGTCAAGTTTCAGCATTCGTTCGGCGTGCTGTCCGTCGCGCTCGCGACCCGAGCCCTGCTGCTGCTCTCGGAGCTCTTCGACGACCTGAATCTGGAGGTGTGCGGCGGGAACGGCGCGATCGTTCAGATCGATCCGGCGCCGATCTCGATCGCCGGCCAGTTCACGGCGTCGCAGCGCGTCGCGAAGATCCTCACCACGGCGCCGCTCAACCAGCTGTTCTTCTATCTCGCCCTGGTGAGTTACCGGAAGGCGTGCACGCTGAAGCGACACACGCCGGAAGGCGACACGTACAGCCTGAGCGACTCCACCACGTACTACTACGAAGACATGATACTCTGCTCGGACGTGAGCTCCACGGACGAGGACGACGACAGCGAGCCGCTGCTGGGTCTCTGGTTCGAGGAGACCTTGGCGCCGCCCGAACAGAGCGACGCCAAGGCTTCGCCGACGGACAATCCGGACGTGAAGGCCGTGCAGGCCGATAGGGGCAACTCGATCGTGCCCGAGAAGGGCGAGGCGCACGGATTCATCACGCTCGCGACGAGCATTTTCGCGTTCATGAACAAGCACTTCCTCCTCTCGAAGAGCGCCTACGTGTCGAGATACATTAAGACTGGTATAACCGATCAACAGATTGTGATTCTGGCTGTTATCATTAGGGACCTGGATCGGGAGACCGCTAGGACTGAAGTTGGTAGGTTTGCGGTCGAGTTTTGTATGTATTTGGAGTAATTTTTTTTTTCATGTTTTCGATGTCTTTAGCCTTGGGACAATTGTATAGCGATTTTTCCGGCGCGCTGACCCGCTACACACACAACCTCGTCACTCACCCTAGTCTCCAACCACTGCAAGCTAGTCTTCTCAACAACCTGGGCGTGTCGCCGTGGAACACCGACGTGCCGCACGGCTGGCCACTGCAGGTCTACTCCAGGACGCTGTCCGTCCTCGCACAGGTCTTGCTGATGCGGCCGCAGACGGAGAAGGAGGCTTCGGTGATCAGCATCTGGCATCGACTGGTCAACACCTTGATCGAGAACGTCATCAACGTGCCCGCCGCGGTCGAGGGCGAAAACGAGGACCTCAACGCCGAGCACGCGCAGGTCCTGGTGTACCTCTTTCATTCGCTGAACCTGATGCAGAAGAAGTCCGTCGTCTTGCTGCTCGCCGGCGGCCTGTTGCGATGCTCCGAGGTCGTGCGCGGCCCCCTGCGGGACTCGCAGCTTTTGCACTTGTCGCGCCTGCTGTTGCTCTTCGATTACATCATGAAACATCTCTACGACGCGCCGCAGCAGCTGCTGGAGCAGATCATGTTCAATCTCTTCCACTCGACCAATCTGAACACCGACAAGGAGAGCAAGGAGAACAACATGTCGCGGATGTACACGCCGTGGCAGTGGGCCGACACCTGCCCGAAGATCAGCCGCGAGGAGTTCACGATGAAGCCGACCTTCTACGTATTATCCAATTTCGAGATTAACAATCAAGACGCGCCCAAGCTGGACGGTTTGGCGTGCAACTTCATCCTCGGCACGCCGGATAAGCTGCGATATCCGCTGCTCTTGGACGCGCTGATCGAGATTCTTACCGTTACCAATATCACGTCGGGCGGGAACGCGGCGAAGATGACGCGATTGGGATTGTTTGCCACGCAGTATTGTTTTTCGATTTGCTGGAAGCTGCTCCAGCTGTTGCCGCCCTCCACGCCGTATTTGGAGCGCCTGCTGGCCGGCGAGGTGCTGCCCGCCGGGCCGCTGCTATTGCACGCGCTGATCTGGGGCCCTCGGTGCGGGCATAAAAACTTCACGCGATGGCTGAAGGATTGCCTCGTCAAGCAGGGCTTGTACACGCAGAACACGGAACGATTGGTCAAGTCCGTCTCTGACGTGGTGAACACCCTGAAGTACGACATCGCGACTGCCAAAAGCTGCGTGATCGCCCTCACGCCGGACGTTAAAAAGGGCGCGATGACGAAGGAATCCCTGCCGCCGCTGTGGCACTTGTACCTCTTGCACGCGGTCATCGCGAAGGTGCAGGTGTCCTTGTTGGACGAGGCGGAGACGAACACGGCGGACGCCAATGGCGCGACCGTTTCGGGCGCCGCCTATGTGCAGGAGTTGCTCCCGCACGTGCTGCGCCTGGCTCAAGCGATTTTGCATTGCACGCGATGGTCGCTCTTGCACAGCGTGGTCGAGCAGAGCGAGCCCGCCGGCAAGTACACCGTGCAGGACTTCGAGGGACTTCAAGAGGTCTTGGCCATTGCCACCAGCAAGTCTAAGCTCACCACCGGTTTGGTGCCGGATCAAGCTACGCTCTTGCCGCCTGCGGTCAATAACGTCATTCAGCAGTGGCAGACTGCGAGCTTGGAGGAATGCACGTGGACGCCGCATTTGGGCGACATCATCGTCTCGGAGTCGTTCATTCTGAAAATTATCGACACGCACGTTCAGACTTTATCGTCATCCAGCTACAGCTTTTCGATCAATTTATCTCTCAAGTGTCTCCTGCAACGGCTCATGAAGTTCGTGTGCAACCACGCGCCGCAGATTGAGAACACCGACACCAAGAACAAGGTCATCGAGCTGCTCGTCTCGACTACTCTGGACGTGCGCACCGAGTTCCTTCAGGAGTCCGTGTCGAAGGTGCTCGAGAAGATGATCGGGGACGTCGAGACCGACGAACATCAGAAGCGCGTTTACCTCCAGATCCTCGATAATACCTACAAACTGATTACGAACTACACGAACAACGTCAACGGAAACGTCAACGAGAAGATCCTGCACAACTTCCTCAAGTTCTACGAAAGATTGATCGAGAAATCCGCCGGGCGGCAGGCGTTGGAAGCGTTCTTCACTGGCGAGAAGGATTTGGTCAAGGTGCTGATGTCCGTCTCCAACCAACAGATGTCCCAACAATACAGCACGAAAGTCCTGCACTTTTTCAACAAGCTGTTCAACTGCGCGGAGAAAAGCCCCACGGATCCCAGCTTGAATTACCTGTGCAGCAGCATGAGCAAACTGGCAAACGTCGACAGCACCAAGCTGCAGACCTGGTTGCGACACGTGATCATCGGTCCGAAGGCGGTGCCGACCAGTCCGGACTCCGGCCAGGAAGCCGGCGTGACTGGGGATATTACAGATATGGTCGTTTCGGAGCAATGGCAAACCAGCGGAGACACCGCGTCGCCCAACGAAGAAGTGAAGAACTTGGTGCAGGAAAACAGTCAGTTGTTGCAAGCGTTGACGAATTTCATCGTGAAACCCAACAGCGACGTATCGGAGGACGTCGCCATTACCATCCTCAAGGCGCTGTTACCCCTCGGCACTCACATTTTGTCCTCTCCGCTGGAAGGCAGTGGGTTTACCGATCTTATGGTTGTCATGACGATGTTAGCCGATGCCGGCACGGGCGGCGGTCACATTTACCTCTTTACGCTGATCTCCGAACTGTGGCTGGAGCATTCGAAGCGTTTCCTCGTCCAGAAAGAAGTCGTCGAGAAGCTGAGCAACGATCCGGAGGCGGACAAGAACTGCGTGTACCTGGATGCGGCTTGCTGCATGCTCGATTACATGAGCGACGTGATCAACGGGATCCTCAATCATCAGAAGATTCCGCTGCAGCGGCCGCTGAGTCCCGCCTGGGAGAACGAGACCCCCCTGGATCAAGACCCGGAGCTGTTGGAGGAGGTGAACGACGAGGAGGACAGCGGAGAGGAGTCCGACGAGGATTCTCTGTGCAACAAACTCTGCACGTTTACGATAACCCAGAAGGAGTTCATGAACCAGCACTGGTACCACTGTCACACGTGTAAGATGCTGGACGGCGTCGGGGTGTGTTCGATTTGCGCTCGAGTGTGCCACAAAGGCCACGACGTCACCTACGCCAAGTATGGGAACTTCTTCTGCGATTGCGGCGCGAAGGAAGACGGATCGTGTCAGGCGTTGGTCAAGAGAAGCCCGCAGTCGTTGGAAACGAATCCATCTACGTCCGCGACCAGCACCAGTCTGGGGTACATCACCAGCGAGGATAATCTGGCCAGTTCGCTGCGGAAGAAGGAAGCTCTGCTCAGCAAAGAGAAGCCGGACGTTTACGTCAAGCGCGAAAGGAAGAAGAACACCATCGTGAAACGGCTCGACGGTTCATTGGATCTGATCCTTAAGTATTTGGCCAAAACCGCCGTGCCCGGCATTCTCCTGGAGATGGTTCAAGCCATCCTACCAGCCATCGAATACTCGTGCAAGAGAAACTCGTCGGTGGGCTGCTATTCCAGAGCGATGAATGCCTTGCAGCAGTTGCACTCGCCCGACAAGAAGTTTCACACGACGGACCAGCTCATGGTGCCTACGTTGGGATCGCAGGAGGGCGCGTTCGAGAACGTCCGCATGAGTTATGCGGGAGAGCAAGGGCAGACGATTCGACAATTGTTGTCCGCGCATATGATTCGGCGAGTGACCATGTGCTGCATGTCGTCCCCGCAAGGGAAACGACAGCAGCTGGCGGTCGCGCACGAAAAGGGCAAGATCTCCGTCCTGCAGCTGGCCGCGTTGTTGAAGCAAGCCGATTCGTCTACCAGGAAGCTCACCCTCACCAGGCTTGCGTCCGCGCCCATCCCCTTCACAGTATTATCGCTCACTAGCAACTTGTGCAACGAGGACTATCTGGCCGTGTGCGGTCTCAAGGATTGTCACGTGCTGACGTTTAACTCGAGCGGTTCGGTCGTGGACCACCTGGTGTTGCATCCGCAGTTGGCGTCCGGCAACTTTATTATCAAGGCAATCTGGCTGCCGGGCTCGCAGACCAAGTTGGCGCTGATAACGCCCGATTTTGTCAAGATTTACGACCTGGCCAAAGACGCCCTCAGTCCGCAATACTACTTCCTGGTACCCAGCGGAAAGATTAGGGATTGCACGTTTATGTACGAGGACGGCAAGTATAACATACTCTTGATGTCCTCCCCTGGTCACATCTACACCGAGGCGCTGAACGAGGAGAGCTCCGCGAAACACGGCAGCTTCTATGTGACGAACACCCTGGAGGTGTTCCATCTGGACGTGACGGACGTCAACGGGCAAGTTGCCGGCGGCGGTGTGTCTATCTACTACTCGCACACCTTGGGATTGTTGTTCTATTCGTACGCCCAGGGCAAGAGCTTCGTTTCGCCGGTGACGCCGAACAGCAATTGCTTGGGCGTGGTGTTCCCGGTGACGCTCGCCTCGTCGTCCAAGAGCAACGGCGGGAAGTCGCCGGCGCCGCAACCTTTGTGCCAATGGACGGAGATTCCCAATCATCCGGGATTGATTTGCGCCGTTATGCAGTCGAGCAATAATCCGGTGGTCCTCATGTTGAAACCCGACACCCTGGCGATACAAGAGGTGAAGGTCACACCATCCAAGTCGAAGATAATGGACATGGTTGCGATTCGTCATAATTCCGGTCAGGAGCAACGCACCACGCTGATTTTGTTGTGCGAAGACGGCAGTTTGAAGATCTACATGGCCAACATGGATCAGACTGGATATTGGATGTCTCCCAGTGTGCAAACTTCAGTGAATACCACGATCGTGGCGAAGCCAAGGAAGAAGAAGGTCGTGAAGACCGGCAAGACGCCTTCGTCGGTCACTTTCCCAGTGGACTTCTTCGAAAGTTGCAATCCCATGAACGACGTCGAGATTGGCGGCAACGATTTGCTGCAGATTTATAATGTAGGCCAACTGAAACATCGACTCAACACCAACGGATTGTTTGTGGTGTGCACCAAAGCGCTCGGATTCGCGGTGGAGGTCACCAATCCGGATAACACCCAAGTGATGACCGGCATTCGCGTCTTGATGGGCACGCAAGACCCGCAGAGGTCTCCCACGTTTATCGAAATATTCGGACGCATTATCACTACGACGACGACCAGGAGCAGATGGTTCGACATACCATTCTCCAGGGAGGAAAGCCTGCAGGCGGATAAGAAGATCACCGTGACGTTCGGACCCTCTCAGGACCCGGAAACCGTCACCGTCTTGGAGAGCATTAAAGTTTACGGCAAGCCCAAAGACGCGTTCGGATGGCCCGAAGAGCACGACGATAGCTTAGCGCCCAGCGGACCCTCCGTCGCTAGCAACAACGGAGCGACTTCTGGCGACAACTCGGAAGGTTCCAACAGCTCGAATTGCGTCCCCAACACCAAGCTGGATAAGTTCGTGGGCGGTTGCTTGGATGTTTTGGACGGCAGTTTCTGCCTGAACACCAGCGAGGACAAGATGACCGCGCACAAATCGGCGTCGAATTCGGTCGCGACCAAATTGCTCACGATGCCCACGCCGCCGGTGCTGCAAATGCACGCCACCTCCTTGTTATCTTCTTTGTACACCTCCACTCCGTCCTACCACATGTACAAGGACCACGAACTGCTTCAGCACGTGCTGGCCAGTCTTAAAGCTATGAACGAAATCGACATAGCGAAGAATCGGAACGATCTCGACGCGGAGAGCTACTACAGATTGGTGATGATCGTGAGGGGTATCGCCGTGAGTCGCCCGCAGAATTTGGTCAAATTCACCGATTCGCACACCTCCATCCAAGACGTGATTTTGGACGATCCGCTCGATGTGCAAACCCCCAAGTCGAATAAGAACCAGCATCTGCTGCTGCAGCTGATGGACGTTCTGTGGCTGTTGCACTCGCTGAATCCGGAGAATCCCAACTTGGCTCCGGTGGTCGTGCCCGGCTTGAAGCACACCGAACAGGTGGTGTTCGCTCTGGTCGAGATCGTTCACGCGTTCAATAGCTGCGACACTTACAGTAACATCACCATCGCGGTGTACCTGCAGCTGTTGCTTTGCGATGACCCTGTCATTGCGTTCAGTGCTAAGCACGCGTTGAGCCGAGTGCTGAAACCCAAGTGCAAAAGGCGTCGGGTGTTCATACCCAGCCCTCCGAATTGTATCACTCCGCCGGCGACTAAGGTAGACGATGAGAAGGTGGTTGCCGCACCGACGCCAGAACAACGACAGGCCCAGGAAGCTATCCAATTGTTGCAGAGACAGCAACAGGCTCAAGCCCACGGTCAAGAAGGGGAGAATCACAACGTGAATCCCCTGGAAGCCTTCTTGGGCGGCGGGGGCGTGTTCCAACCTCTGTTGGACATCAGTTTGGACGCGGACGACGATACCATGGTGGAATTGGCGATCGCCTTGAGTCTGCAGGAACACGAATTGGGCGACGAGCAAGCACAGCAGCAGGCGTTGCAGACCCTTCAGGCGCTGGAAGCGCCGCTGGGACAAGTCGTTCAGGAAGTTCATCCGGCCCAGGAGGCGGGACATTTTAGCGACACGACCGCGTCCGCTGGCGGGTCCGACGACGAGGGCAGCACTGCGGCCACGGATGGATCCACGCTGAGGACGTCGCCGGCCGAACAGGGCGGAAGCGCCGGGTCGGAGAGCGGCGGCAGCGGCGTGGAGAGCATTACCGGTGAGCAGAATGTTTCTGGGCGTAGCTCAACTTATGGCGATAACGGAGGTAATAAACTTGAACCGTCCGCAGCCCCCCAGCCCAGCACATCCGGGTACACTCAACAAGAACAGGACACTCCCGACGTCGACCCCGAGCAGGAACAGGAGTCCGAGAACAGCAGCAGGTTGCACATTCTGCGCCTGCAGTTGTTGGAGCGGCTAGTCGAGTATCTGCCAAAGCTGAGGAATGTCACCGGAGTGAGAGCGATTCCGTTCTTCCAGGTGATTCTGCAACTCACCAACGATCTGGACGGTGGCTTGGAGAGAGACAAGGCTTGCCTCAATGCCTTGTTGCATGCCATCGTCGTCGAATTGCAGATTAACAAGCCGAATTTGGAAAATATTTGCGAGCGGAACAATCAGCGTGAAGTGCAGTTGGTTATCATGCGTGTTCTGAGTAAGTTTTATTCGAATTTGTCGAGTTATTTGATTGCATTTCGTTAATCCTTCTTTAGGCGTGCTCATGACAAAATGGAAATCATCGACGAACAGCAAGCCTGCGCCTGGGGACAATTCCTCGTTCGTTGCGTCGACGTCGGCGACGGTTTTACTCAAGGCGGACTTCATTACGTACTGCTTGAAGCTTTTGCAGTCCTTGCTCGACTATTGGAAGGAAACCAAAGCGGAGGATTCTAGTAATTCTATCACTGGGAATCTGCTTAAGGTTCATCAACATCAATCACCACCGGATATGTCTCCGATCTTCTTGAAACAATTTGTTAAAGGTATATATGCTAACATATCAATGTTTAAATCGATTTTTATTGATATTTTCGTTGTGTAATTAGGAAATGCTTCCGATATTTTCTACATCTATCCGCAACTTCTAACCGAAATGGCTCTGCGGTTGCCCTACCAAGTGCATAAACATTCTGAGATCGTCGAGCCGATCAGCGCAGCCTTCGAAACCGCCTGGTTCAAGTATCTTTGCGAGTACATGATGTTCACTCAAGTCACGTCGATCCGTCGACTTGTGCGCAAACTGCTGTTGTTCATCTGCGGCAGTAAAGACAAGTACAGACAATTGAGAGATATTCATGCTTTGAATGCGCACATGAAGGTGAGAATCGCGAATGGACTTTAGATAGATCGAAAATGACGATTTCGTTTGGTCGCAGGCTGTTAAGCAATGTTGCATTAAGGGCGGTTTCGATCCGAATCTCTCCTACCAGCATGCCATGTCACTGCCGTACGATACCCTGGTCGAAATGGTGGAGCATCTGAAGTCGTGTCTGGAGATCGCCACGAGTCGCGTCGGCAATTGGCAAAAGTTTTGCTTGTGCCACAACGACGTCTTGCCGACGTTGTATCAAGTCAGCTGCATTTTAGATGAAGGTAAGACATCGATCCCTATTGTCTCGTAGTTTTTTTTTTTAATACTTTTTACGTTTAGGCGTCGCCCCGACGATTCTCCAACTTTTGAACTGCGCCATCGTGATGCAGATCACAACGAAGAAACCGGAATCGTCTTCCAAGTCGGCAGCGCGCAAGGAGCGCGAGAAGTCGGACGATTCCGTCGCCGAGGCGGCGTTCGAAGAATCGTCCTGCATCGCGCTCGTCGAGCAAATCAATCAACACGTTCCGGCCGAGGTTCTTGCGCGCTTCATCCGCACGTTTATTCTCGAAACTAACAACACCACGCTGCGTTGGCAAGCGCACAGTTTGATCTTTTCGATCTACAAAAACTCGAAGTTGCGCCAGAAGGAAGCCCTTTTGGAACTGCTCTGGCAATTGTGGCCGTTGCTACCGACGTATGGGCGAAAAGCAGCGCAATTTGTCGATCTGCTCGGCTACTTTTCGCTCAAGATGAGCCAGAATCCGGACACGTCCGTGCAAATTGCGAACTACGTCGACAAAGCCGTCGACGTTCTGCGCACGCAAAACGAATTGCTGTCGCACCATCCCAATGCCAACCTATACGCGCACATGAGCCAATATGTCGAGTTGGAGGGTTATTACCTCGAGTCCGATCCGTGTTTGGTTTGTAACAATCCCGAAGTACCTCTGTCCACAATCAAATTGAGCTCGATCAAGGTGGATTCGAAGTTTACGACCACCACGCAGATTGTAAAGTTGCTAAGCAGTCACACCATCAGTAGAATCACGATCAGAATCGGGGATCTTAAGCGAACGAAAATGGTACGCACCGTTTACATTTACTACAACAACCGAAGCGTGCAAGCGGTCGTTGAGTTGAAGAACAAGCCAGCGTTGTGGCACAGGGCGAAGAAAGTCAGTCTGCAGTCGGGCCAGACCGAAGTGAAGATCGAGTTCCCTCTGCCGATCGTCGCCTGCAACTTGATGGTCGAGTACGCGGACTTCTACGAGAATATTCAAGCCTCCAGCGAGACGCTGCAATGTCCCAGATGCAGCGCGGCCGTGCCGGCGAATCCCGGCGTGTGCTCCAATTGCGGCGAAAACGTTTTCCAATGCCACAAGTGTCGCGCGATCAACTACGACGAGAAGGATCCGTTCTTGTGTCACGCGTGCGGCTTTTGCAAGTACGCCAAGTTCGATTTCACGCTTCAGGCGAAGCCCTGTTGTGCGGTGGAACCCATCGAGAACGACGAGGATCGCAAGAAGATGGTGTCCAACATCAACACGCTGCTGGAAAAGGCCGACAGGGTTTACAAACAGTTGATGGGCAATAAGCCGTCGTTGGAGCTGCTGGTCGTGAAGGTGACCGACCAAAAGTCGGAGAAACGCACCGAGGAGTCGGCGCCAGCGCCCATGACCGCTGCGTCCGTAGTCGCTGGCACGATACCCGCTTCTTCGCAGGTAAAGGTCAACAAGACCATACAGATGATCGCCCAGCAATATTGCAACGAGTGTAAGACCTCCTTTGAGGAGTTGAGCAAGATCATTCAGAAAGTGCTGGTCTCCAGAAAGGAATTGGTCGCTTACGACAGGAAACATCGCGATTCGGAGATCTCGCCGAATTTGGGAACGTCCCAGATGCTGGAGTTACCGGCGAACGCTACGTGCGCGATCACCAGGTGCTACGGATGCGCTACGGCCGCGACCGAGCATTGCTTGACGCTTTTGAGAGCCTTAGCGATCAACACCACGCTCAGACAAGTCTTGTGCACCAAGGGATTGATTCAGGAGTTGCTCGCTAACAATCTTCACAAGGGCAGCGTGCAGATACAGGAAGAAGTTCGACAACTCTTGTGCATCTTAAGCAAGGAGAACTCCGAGGCGACCGAGGAGCTTTGCAACTTGATCACGGAGCGCGTCACCTTGGGACTCAGCGGACAGACTGGTAACTTGGGCGTCCGACATGAAATCGCGCTGCTCGCTTCGCTGCAGCAGATTCAGGACGATTGCTGGGAGACGCGACTAAGGTCATTGGTCAGTATTTTCTTGAAGGCTTGCGAGGACGCCAAGAGCCCCATGGTCATCGAGGCGATCATCCTACCCTGTCTGCAAATTTGGCACAGCATTTGCAAGCCGAAGGCGGCGGAGACCATCACGTCGACGATCGCCAAGAAGTTGAAGGACAAAATTAACAACAAGCAAGTGCCGGTCGTGCGGAGCGAGTACGAAACCGTTCCCATCGATGTCTACAAGTGGGTGAACAAGGATCCGGAGGTGTCCTACGCTGCTTGGAAGGCCAAACAACCGGCGAAGAAGGATAACACGCCGTTGCCCACCAGCAAGGAAGACGTGCGCAGATTGTATCTGAGCGAAAAGTACGGGAGTCGTTGGAGACGGCGAGCGCACAAGCTCGCCGAACCCGAGGACCTGTACTTGAGCGACGCGTCTTGGGTGAAGACGGTTTTGTTCAATCCTTCCTCGAGGAGCGCTCGACAAATCACCTGCTTGATCTTGGAGCATTGCTGCAGCAACTTCACTCGAAAGAAGCAAGTCCTCAAAATGCTGATCAATTACCTGCACGAGCTGGGCGTCGCCGGCGAGAACGCCGCCGAGTACATCGATTTGTTCTGCAACTTCTTCGTGCAGGATTCGTGGACGCAATACATGGCGATAAACGGCGTCATGCTGACGATCGCCGATTTGATCACGAAGGAGATCGAGCAATTGCATCGCCTCGAAGAGACGACGTTGACGTCGGACTTGACGCAGGGATACGCGTTGAATCAGTTGACGGAAATCCTGATCGCGTTCTTCGAGGATACCGCCATTCTGCGACAGTACAAGGGTCGTTTGGTCGGCGCCGTTTTGAATGGGTATCTCTCCCTGAGAAGGTTGGTTGTGCAACGCACCAGATTGATCGACGACACGCAGGAGAGACTCCTAGATATACTGGAGGACATCACCACCGGCACCGAAGAAGAGATCAGGGCGTTCATGTGCGTCTGCATGGAAACCGTCGAGAAGTGCGCGCTGAGAGACGCGCTCACTCCGGTGTTCATATTCGAGCGGCTGTGCTCGATTATCTATCCGGAAGAGAACGACATCGGAGAGTTTTTCCTCACTCTGGAGAAGGACGCGCAGCAAGAAGACTTCTTGCAGGGTAGAATGTTGGGCAATCCGTATTCTTGCCACGAAGCCGGCTTGGGCCCATTGATGCGCGACGTGAAGAACAAAATCTGCCAGGATTGCGAACTGGTGGCCCTCTTGGAGGACGACAACGGCATGGAGTTGCTCGTGAACAACAAGATTATGAGTCTGGACCTGCCCGTTAAGGACGTTTACAAGAAAGTGTGGTTGGCCGAAGGCGGCGAGGTCGAATCGATGCGTGTGATTTATCGCATGCGCGGTTTGCTCGGCGACGCCACCGAGGAGTTCGTCGAGACTTTGAGTAACAAATCGCAGGCAGCCGTCGATAACGAGGAAGTGTACAAAATGGCCAACGTGCTCGCAGAGTGCGGCGGTTTGAAGATAATGGTCAAGCGGCTCGGGGCCATTCAGAATGTCTGGAGGGCGAAGTGTCTGCTCCAGGTCCTGTTGAAGTTGTTCAGATTGAGCGTCAAGGTGGTGAAGGTGCAAGAGATTTTGACGCAGCCGGAGGTGGGCGCGATGAGCGTGTTCCTCAGGACGCTGCAGCAGTGCTTGGAGGGCGAACCCGATACTAGTCAGGCGGCTGTGACCGAGCAGCTGCTGGATATCATGGAGACCATCTTGGCGAGAGCTATGAGCAAGACGTTGGAATCGTTTAACGAATTCTCGCAGACGTTTGGCGGGCCCGAATACGTGCAGTCGCTGCTCAATTGCACGAATCATGCCAGCGTCAGGAACAACCAGGCCGTGCTGATGCACCTCACGAAAGTTTTGGCCGCTTTGGTCTACGGCTGCGAGGACAAGATGGAGCTGCTCCTCAGCCACTTCAAGCCGGTGCTGAATTTCAACAAGTACGACATCGAGCACACCACCGACGATCAGCAAAAGTTGGAGATGTTCTGCGTGCTCACCGAGGGCATCGAGCGAAACGCGATTGGCAACACCTTGAAAGACTACATCAACGAGCTGGGCGTGGTGGACGACGCCCTGGAGTATATTACGATGCACGCCCCGTGCGTCAAGCCAACGCTGTTGCGGACGGATAGCGACGAGCTAAAGGAATTTATATCCAAACCGGCGTTGAAGTATATTTTGAGGTTCCTCACCGGAATGGCGCATTCGCACGAAAACACCCAGTTCGCCGTGTCGCAGGAAGACACCATACCCATTATTCATCGTCTGGAGCAGGTGTCTAGCGACGAGCACGTTGGTTCCTTGGCAGAAAATCTTTTGGAAGCGCTGCGGACCAACCCGCAGGTGGCCAGCAAGATCGAAGAAGTGCGAGAGTTTACCAGGTCGGAGAAGAAGCGCTTGGCCATGGCGATGAGAGAGAAACAGCTGGGACAGCTTGGCATGCGCACGAACGACAAGGGGCAGGTGACGGCGAAGTCTACGATTCTGCAGCAGATGGAAGAGCTCGGCGAGGAGACCGGCCTGGTGTGTTGCATTTGTCGCGAGGGCTACAAATATCAACCCACGAAGGTCCTGGCGATCTATACGTTTACGAAACGGACGAACGTCGACGAGTTCGAAGCTAAGCCCAGGAAGACGATCGGATACAACACCGTAACGCATTTCAACATTGTCCACGTCGATTGCCACATGAGTGCCGTGCGTCTTGCGAGAGCCAGGGACGAGTGGGAATCCGCAGCGTTGCAGAACGCGAATACCAAATGCAACGGCCTGCTGCCGCTGTGGGGTCCGCACGTTCCGGAGTCGGCGTTTGCCAGTTGTTTGGCTAGGCATAACACCTATCTACAGGAAAGCACGAACCTGAGAGACATCGGCCATTCGAGCACCGTGCACGACTTGAAGCTACTGCTGATGAGATTTGCCCAGGAGAAGAGCTTCCACGAAGACACTGGCGGCGGCGGTCCTCAGAGCAACATGCATATGGTGCCGTATTTGATTCACATGGCGCTGTATGTGATAAACACGTAAGTACTCAATTTTAATGATAGATTTTTTAGTGGCTAACAAATGCCGATCTTTATTTTCAGTACCAGAGTGAGTAAGAAGGAAGAAGCCAACCTCAGTGCATACCTGGATCAAACTAACATGGAGAAGTGGATCGAGTCGTCGTACGATTCAGATGGTCCCCTTTACTGGACCACGATGGCGATGCTTCTGCATTCGACGGCGAAATGGAACAGCAATCGCCTGTCGCACTTGAATCGCCTCCTAGTCGCCGCGCACGTTCGTTCCACGCATCCTTCGGGTTCCGTGAAGAGCATTGCGGACAAAACCACGAAGGACTACAGCGTGTACAAGCCGTACCTGGTGTTCTTTGGCATCGTCGACGGCATTTATCGCTATTTCTTTAAGTACGTATCTGGGCAGGACGATCAGTGGTCTAGCACACTGGCGGACTACATCCGGCACAACGACGAAGTGCTCCTGAAGGGATCCGAGCGTTTGTTAGGATACTACGTTGATGAGCTGTTGCCCTGTGCGTCGTTTTCTGAATTTTGTGATGTTTGTGGTAAGATATATGCATTTTTTAGCAATGGGTTTATGTTTTCTAATTTGCCTTTTTTGGTTTCAGGTCTCTTGGAGCTCATTGATGATCCCGATAGTTACGTTAGCAATCTTTTAAAAGGGACATAAATTTATGCGTTGTAGTCTTATTGAACATATTATAATTAAGAATTAAATATGCTGTACAATAAAAGTATTTAAAATGAGTCTTTGATGATTTTTTCGAAACGTGCCTTTTAAATTTGTCCGTTTCAGGTGCGATAACTTCGCGAGTTTCGCTTCAATTCCCCTCGATCTGATTACTTTTCAGCTTTCGTTCGCCCACTGATAGCAAGAACGCCAAGTGGCGTAGTGCGTGTAAGCGCGCGGTTACGGTGCGAGCGGACCCGGGTTCGAATCCCAGAGGCGGCGTTTTTTCTGAAAAAGGCGCCGATATCCACCGAGCGTTGTTCGAAATTAAAAATTCTTAGGGTGTGTTCGAAAACACCAAATCATTCGGAAATTCGGACTTAGAAAAATTCGAATAATAATTCTAAGTCCGAATATATGGGAAGCGTCCATAAGAGAAATGCATGGACAATAGGGAATATGCCCCAGTAAAAAAACCAGGGACACCGCGCCTGTTCGAATTAATAAAAATTATTCGGACTTGAAACATATTAATGCAACGTCCGAAAAATTCCTGATTGCGAGTGGAGTCGCCGCCCCTACTCAAAAATAACAATTCCTACCAAAATTTGGGCCGTAATGGCCGAAAAATCCGGTGGAGACGGCAGTCGATAGGTTGGGCCGGTAGCGATTGGACGCGTTGGATAACGGCAGCGCCTCAGGCGCTGCCGTCAATCGTGGCGCCTACGGCGCCACGACGATCTTACGGCGACGCCTCCGGCGTCGCCCAACACTGCCAAATAACCGACGATTTTACCCAAAACGAAAAGTGATTTTTATTACTTTCAACCTTTTCTCATACCACTTCCTTTCTTCTTTTCTCCTCCATTTCTCGGGAGTATTCCCCTATTATCCATCCATGTATTTCTTATGGACGTTACCCATATATTCGGACTTAGAATTTCCGAATATACACCATAGGAATTGCTAATTTCGTGTAACGTTCAGTGACGTCGGCGACTTTTTCGGAAAAAACGCCCTTGCGCTGGGATTCGAACCTTGGCCGGCTCGCACCGTAACCGTGCGCTTGTACGCACTACGCCACCAAGACGTCTTTGCTGCCTGACATTGATACTTATATTTATATCTGTCTTTAATGCTGATTCAAACTGCACTAATTATAAATGTTTAATGCTGATTCAAACGGCACTATTTGTAAACGTTTTCTCTACCGTTAATATTATCCGAGAAAATCGCATCCAAAGTTCGGTTTCAATTTTGAACAAGTTAACGTGAAATGTAGGTCGATTTGGTATCAGGCGAGCAGAGAGCTGAAGAGCATCAGCAACACATTTCGCTAAACAAAGGAATATTTACGTTTGGTGATAATTAGTTGCGCTGTAGCGTTCCGTTCTGAAATAATTCGTAAGGAACCAATGTTGCAAGCTGAGTTTGACAAAAAATTGGCAAAGTTATAGGTAATTTTTATACATTTCCTATGCAAATTCAACAACGATAATTCATTGTTAATTGCTTCTTAGGGAGCGCAAATAAACTACAAAACAAATATGCCTAATCTTATCACAGAGTAGATCTGTCTGTCTGTCTGTTTAATCCTAATGTTGTTGTATTTTCAAGTGGATGCACACGCATTGCGCCTCGAATATAATAAACATCAACAAAACACTTGCTAGCACGCGTGTTCTTTTTTTTTTTCTTTTGGACTGCATTGTCACGCACTTCAGGACTACTATATATAATCAAACTTTTGGGGTACAGAAATCATAAGTTTCTGACTTCAAAGCAGCTAGAAACAACTGAAAGTTCCAGAACCATGAAGTTCCTCATTCTTTTGGCCTTAGTGCTCCAGGTATCTCTGGGTAAGTAATGCAAACTGCATAATTTCACCACTTTTTATTGTTACTCCTTAATATTTTTACATTTAAAGCATTCCCGGTGGATCAGGACGATCACCGCATCGTCGGAGGTCGACCAGCTTACCGTGGCCAATTCCCGCACCAAGTTTCCCTCGAACTGAACGGTCAACATTCTTGTGGCGGATCAATCATCTCGAAAACTACCATTTTAACCGCCGCGCACTGTGTCTACGGGTACGTACCAGAAATATTTTATAAATTATTCACAAACGGAATATTATCAAATCGATAGAGTTTCCGGACAAATGTTCGTTCGTGCCGGAATCATCGATCTGCACGAAAATGGCGTCCGCATCCCAGTTTACCAAATTATCATGCACTCCAATTACGATCCATACTCTACACTCAACGACGTGGCTCTTCTGCGACTGTCCCGCGAGATGCCCATCGGTGGTAACATTCGCATCGTCCCACTTCGTTTCGAAAGCGTGCATCCCGGCGAAACATTAACGTTGAGTGGCTGGGGCCGCACTTCCTACCCAGGCAACCTTCCATCGCAGTTGATGTGGACCTATCTGACCGGCATCGATTTGCGCACGTGCGCTCAAAACTTGAATGGCGCTAACCCCATCGGAGCTGGACACGTGTGCACTTCATCCCCGGTCAACCAAGGAGCTTGCCAGGGTGATTCCGGCGGTCCTCTCATCGACTCGCGGGGCGCACAAATTGGCGTGGTTTCCTGGGGCATTCCGTGCGCTAAGGGCTATCCGGACGTCTTCACATCAGTGCCTTACTACGTCGGGTGGATTCTTCAAAGTCCCAAGGACTTGACGCTTATGAAAGACGTCAAGATCATCGACTTATAATAAGTCCCAAGTTAACATTTCATCTTTCATGTATCGCATTTTAATCACAACAAAATGCGTGCTTTAAATAACATTTTGTTTGCCTATAATCAAATAGAACTAAATGTAATTTGAAAACAATTTATTGTATTCATCTTTTTACAATATATTTATTTTTGGCAACAATAAATTCTTCATCTGCATTAAATATATCATTAAAACCTAAAATTATATAAAACTCTATACATATCGTCAACGCGTTCGAGTCGAAATACAATGCAATAAAAAGATCGATGTACAGCAACGTCTTGATCAACATTTCACAGAACGCTCAGATTCACCTGATATGCATGCGGCGTGAAACGAAACGAAACAATTTACAAACAGCCACTATCCAGAGCGCATCATTTAAATTGTTCCTTTGATCAATTATCAATCTTTTATTAACAGGTACCTCTCGTTCTCACTGCAACTCGATGCTTCAACAAGTTTCCGTTACGACTGACTCTTCGGCAATGAGTAATCACTAGCTAACAATGCCATCGTCTTGTTGCCCCGCTAATATAACCAGTGTAAATCGAGGAAAATATCAAAATAAATAACAAAATCGCGCGCGGCGTTTAGGCAAGGAATGATAATACCATAGTTTTGCCTTAAACGTCCGGCAGCGGATGAAGAACGATATTTTTTAAGGATAATCATAGAGAAACAAGTGAGCGACGTGTCGACGTTGCTCGCATGTCACCGCATCATGGTTACAAGTGTCCTTTTGCTTTCTCTGCGTTCGTTTCGAAGTGTCACACTCACATGTCGCGCGTATATAAAAATAATGATTATCTCATAAAAAATTCAGACTTTTTGAATTATTTGTTTGTCGTGTGTGTGTTGTTGTTGTTGTCGAACGCACTCGCCGGTGAAGTCGACTGCGTTTTCGTCACTACGTATTGCTTTTTTTGCTTTCGATCGTGAGATTCTCGCTCTGCTCGCTTGCCCGACGCACGTGTGCGCAGTGCGCATGTTGAGTTTCGAAACGGAAGAGAACAGAAGACGAACGACGCCGGAACTAAGATGGCGGCGTGTTGCACCCCACGGACCGCCATGCCGAACGAAGGGAGGAATGATTCGTGCAACTACGAAATCGAAAGTGTGCGTGCGCGTGGGGACGGCGTCTCTTCAACCGAACGTGAAGGTCCATGAGTAACGGATGAGTGTAAATGAGTAAACGTTGAGTGTAAGTAACCAAAACTTGTAACCATGAGTAATCTGCCCCACTCGGCTTATCGTTAGCTCGACTGACAATCAGCTCAATAGACATTTAGTTACTGGGTAATAACTGAGCAGATAGATACTACAGATACTCGTAGGTATATCTAGTCGAACATTGAAGTTGTCGGCGCTACTTCTAATAGCATCTGCAGGAACACCGTTATCCTACCTGCAAAGCACGAACGGAATTAATTCGAGGCAAGGCATGGAGGTTATGCAGATGATATTACCCATGAAGGGGATGTGCATCTTGTAGTGTACGAACGGCACGTAAAAGATCATCCCGCTAAGGATAAACGATGCTGCGTACAGATATTCGATCGTGGGCTTGTCAATAATGGGCCCCACGACCAAGTATACGGAGATCACTAGAACCAACACTGGAATGATGATGGGCACCTGCAACATGTCACGTGTATCGATTGGAGTCCAGTCCAGCGTCGCGTCGGGGGCTTACCTTGTAGGGCCTTGGATAGTTCGGTTTAGTGTATCGCATAACAAGCAGAGCGACCATCGATCCGCCGTAGAAGATCCACGCCGTGAAACTGAAAAAGTCGATGAGGGAGTCTATGGTACCGTACAAAACCATGGCAGCGGCAATTAGCGACTATACGTGATAACACAACGTGGTTAGTATTGGGTTTTTAGACGTTTCGATATGATACGAGAGATCAAGAGAGAGTCGAGAGTCAGTGTCGGACCATCAGCGAGATAACCACCAGGCATGGATTGCGCTGGTCCCCGGCTCGGTTACCTTACTGTTGGGCGACATGCTCGGCCCGTCCCCGTGCGTGGGGCCGGCGCACTTACGTGGAAAATCAATCCCGGCGAGGGCGTGTACCGCCTGACGTGCACGTAGGACAGGATGTCCAGCATGTGGCCCTCGCGACTCGCGGCGAAGCACAGCCGACCGGCGGCGAAGAGGGTGCCGTTCGCCGAGCCGAAGGTGGAGATCGTGACGGAGAGCGGCATCAGCCACGCCATCATTCCCAAGAGACGGTTGCCGAACGTGACGGCGACCGCCTCCGACGTGATCATCTCCATCGGGGACATCACGGTTAAGTACGAGACGTTGATCAACGCGTAGCAGATGGTCACCAGCGGGATGCCGATCGCAATGCTGCGCGGCAAGTTTCTAGCGAACACAGGAGAGCGAGTTAGAGAACTCTCCGATCGGAATGGGGCGACAAGGAGAACTCACTTGGAAGGATTCTTGATCTCCTCGGTGACGTAATTCAGATTGTTCCAGCCGTCGTACGCCCACAGACCGCTGTAAAATGCAGTGGCGATGTTGCCGATCGAGTATTCGGTGTTCTTGAACGGCTCGCGTAAATGCTGAATGTTCCCCTCGAACATCTTGTAGGCGCCACCTATGATGACGATAAGTACGGCGACCAGCTTCGCCGCGGTGAAGACGTTTTGCACGCTCGTGGCCAGGTTGACGCTGTAGCAGTTGATGTACAAAATCACGACTGAAGCCCAGAAAGAAGAACACGTCAAGCCATCGAGTTGACAAACGCTTGGGTTAGGCGTCGAGGTTATATTACCGATCGCCAGCAGCGCCACCATCTTGACGACGATCTCCGGAGGTTCGCACTCGGTGACGAAGGCCTCGACGGCGTACTTGCCGAATCCGAGGCAGATGATTGCCATCTGCGACGGCTTGAGCACCAGGGTGCTCGCCCAAGAGAAGAGAAACGCCGGCGGGGCGCCGAAAGCGTCCATGAAGTACGCGTACTCGGCGCCGGAGGACGTGTTCATCGTTCCCAATTCGGCATACGCCAGTGCTCCTGAAACACGTTTCGATTTGTTATTTCGCTCGACGCCGCGTTCGCGCCGTTTAATGCTCACCCAGTAAAGACAGCACACCACACGCCATCCATACCACGAAGCTCATTCCAATCGAACCAGTCCGTTGCAACAGACCCGATGGAGAGACGAATATTCCAGATCCTGGTGGGCAGAGGAAATAATCCGATTATTTAACCGAGTAAGTTGCGTCAACAACGCACAGTGCCAAAACATCCGATATATAAAAGTTCTAAAAAGCTCGTAAAACAGTCGGGACATTTTCTGAAGCTGCGAGTGGAAACGATTTGATTTTTTCATGTCGAAGGAGCGAGGAGTAAAAACTCTCCAAGGTCGCTGGAGTGGTGGCTTTTATGCGTTTCAATTCGGAAGCAACGATTATTGCGGTCACCATTGCAGAGGCAGAAAAGAGAAATTGAAACCCCGGAAAATTTAATCAAATCGATTCCGGGACCGACGAGGCATGTTACCAACAGAACGAGAGCGTGGATGTGGACGACGACAGCTGGAACTCGATAAAATGGGTAACGCGCATTTCATCCCGGCGGACACTCACCTATCATAGTGCCGACAATTAGAGCCACCCCACTGACGAGTCCCACCCGTCTCTTGAGGTGAATAGCGTCGTTCTCAATTGCGTCCGGTCCCTCCAGCTTGTCGGCAATCGGTCCGGCGTTACCATTCTCCTGGCCGCCGCCGCCGCCGCCGCTCTCGGCGGCGTGCCCGCCATCAGCGACGCCGCACTCTCCGCCGCAGTGGCCGCCGTTGCGCCCGCGCCACTGAAGGCCATCCTTTGGGGACGCATTATTGTTGCCTGCAACGGAGTGCCAACATTAATTTGGGTCACAATTGTGGCGAAAATAAACGCGCCCATCAAACGAAAATACCACTTCAGGTACTCGCGAGCGCTTGCGGCGCCGTTTGCGCGTCAAAAGCGTTTTTGGCAAGCGCGCCCGCGTCGCGCTTCATTCATTACCGTTTCGCGCGAATTTAACAATAGAAACGTGATCCGAACGTGATTATTCATAGACCAGACGCACGCACGGCCCGATACTGACCGGACGCAGGTCCTGAAAGCTTCGAGCGCCATTTTGCAATTGCATTAAATCGCCACGAGATAAATCGAGTTAGTGCCGAGTTATCTAGTGCAGAGTAATTCGATTTACTGCACTGGGAACTTTTACAATTTCAGCGAAAATGTCTGCAATGAAAACCATCCAGCGCGAATGTTTTAATGTCTATCACGTTGTGCTGGTCATTAAAACGTTATGCGCCGAAGCGTGATTTCGTCGCAGGTACGAATTTAGCCCGCGCCTCGACGATCTTGACCGATGGTTCAATAATAGCGCGCGAATTGCTCGCCTGCTCTTGGTTTCGGCGGCGACGACTTATTCTTAAATTTGGTGCGGTCTCGTGCGAACGCGACGCCGCGTCTTATTTTTAAACCCGTTTTTTCCGTTATGCACGTCGCGACCGGCGCCACGCAAATAACCGGGGGACCTTTCCTTGAGGTGTCCTCCTCCGATTTCCTGGTTTCCCTCCGAATATTCGTTTTCATTTGACTTATCTATCGTCGCGACGTTACCTTGAAATGCGAGCTTCACCGGAGATTCTTGTACGCGCGGACAATCCAAGAGCGACTTGAGTTTGTCTAATAACATCATCCGCCGCTAAGATGGCTCTGCTCCGGCGCGTTTTCGGATTCTCGCTTAAAGTTCGTTTCGGTTGCGTTGGGCTTGCTCTCTCGACCGATCGCGGCGCGACACTGAGACGCGCCGCATCGCCGAACAATTCTAAATATGTTTCGGACATGGTCACGTCGGCGCCGACGTCTGTAAACGACCACCACGTCCGCCGAAGCTCGCAGCGCCCCGCCAGACGAACAGCACGCGCGCAAAAAGCGCGAACGTTCTAACCTAACTTGACAACTTCCCAATTAAATTTAGCCTCAATATACTCCAAGCACAAGAGGACGTTAACCTTCAAACATTAATTCAGGACCATTCGAATTATAAAACCGAAATAAACTTTATTTTGTGATCGCTAAACAATGTTTCCCTTCAGAACAACACATGAACGCAATAAGTGCGTAGCTTTTGACTATTTTTACTCGAGACTCGCTTGGAAATGGGCGAATTCCGTAAATCACGCAAGGATACGACGCGCGCACGATTGGAACAAATGAAGCGAATTTATTTGCGCGCTTCGCGGTCGAAAAACAACAAAACAAATCGCCGGCGGGCGGGCATAATAGACAGGACTTAATCCTGCGAGATTAAATCGTAAAGCGGTTGCGTCGTTCTCGCCGCGCTTTTTTTCAGATTCGAACGGCGAACGGAAGGCGTAATAAAGCAGTAACTCTAATGAAACGCATCCAGAAGATTTATGTTCGATAAACAAAACTTAATATCGCTAAAATTATAAACAAAACAAAGCACGCGGCGCCGTCCATCAAATTTAATTTTCCTTCCACTGTTCCTTCCGCTACAATGGAGCGCTTTCTTCCATTTGGAAAATTACTTTCGACAATTCCCTCGATTTATCCCACTTCTCGCTGCTTTATGCGGAGGAAAGCAAACGAAACCGAAAGCCAAGGAGAAACATCCCGAAACGTCCCGAAGGTCACCGAACCACAAATATTTGCCAATCCTCCCGTGTATCGAGCGGTATCAAATGGAAAACGCAAACTTCTGATTCCCGGTGAGATTCCAAGGGAATTGCGTCGCGCCGCGCGTTCGTCGCGTTTGCGCCGCGCGCGTTATTTTTACGCATCCCGCAGGTAGGGGTTTATAATTATAACGTTGTATAATTTAATGCGGCGGTGGCGCGACGTCGCATCGCCAAAGTTACGACGGTGTTTATTCGCGGCGAAAAGCGGCCGCAATCCTGGCAAAAAGTTTGGCGCGAAATCGCGATTCGCGCGCGCATCCAATTGTTTCGCGCGTTATTTTCGGCGAAACGCCTCGGAATTTCGCGGCGCCCCGCGATCCCTTCGATTGTCCGCGTAACAATTGCGGCGGGATCAACAAGTGACTAAAAATAGGCGCCAGTGAAACTGGCTGATTTGACAAAGTCAAGCCGTTTAACGCTTCGGAGAATTTTTTTAAGCAATTGCGCTCTAGAATATTCCAGACTAACGAAGCACGTAAAATTAAAGTCACATGATTAAGACGGCGACGCGCGAGCGTGCGGACTGGCGAAAAAATTAAAAACAAATAAATTTTCTCGTTGCGCAGCGCGACGCAATTAATCAACGGCGCGCGGGCTTAACGAACGAAGCAAATCAGCGCGCTAACGAAGATGCGCGTTCGGTTGGTTGCAGCGCGCCGAGCGACATAACCTAGCACGTCTGCGCCTCGCCGCATCGTCGCCGACGTGCCGGCGACTAATTTATTAGCTTCAATTAATCAAAACACGAGTCATACTCGAATTTAACTTGTTCGAACGATACCCACCCATGCGAGTATCGAATTGCTGGCATACAGGCCGAGGAATGAGTCTTAACTCATAAAAATTAAACAAACGTTTTGTACCTAAATAACAAAATATTTATAGCAGAACATAAATTTTGACTCGAATCATTTTAAGTATCACAATAAACGTCATTTGAATGGTGCTTGAATGACACGTGAAGCTCATTGTCAGACTTAATTTTGCCGATTGTGAGAATTGCGCAACATAATGCTTAACATTTGTCGGAGTTTTCATAAACAACTAAATTTCAGCCATTCTAGTTAATCTCCAAAATAAGGACAACCGTTGCAAGTAACTGCAAGTCAAATCAAAACAGTTTTTGACATGTTTACATTACTCTGATTTGTTGCACGCCAGAAACACCATCAGCCATTAGCAATGCATCATCGTCCATCAATTTTAATTCGAATGCGCCTTCAATTTAAACTAACGCATTGCCAACGAAAGTTCGACTCCATCAAGTTGTCGTTGAATAAAACCGAATAAAATACCGAACGTGGAACGGAGCGGAATCAATGGAAGTTCTAGTTTGGCGCGTATCGATGTGTTAATGTGCAACGAGAAAGAAAATAGTCGCGGAAATGATTAAGCAAGTAGGAAAAACGTCCGACCGGCCGAGTTCGCCTGACGTCAGTCGTTCGGATTTATTTTATGCGCTCCACGCGAAATATTCACATGACGAGCACGAGCTACACGCGGAGTGTCTCGAGAACGCGTTTAATTTTAAATCAAGAGGAATGCTTCATTCACGCCGATCGATGCTATTGATACTGTGCCGCTACTATGATTTATTCCTCCAATTATAGCCACAGCGCCATCTATATTTATATGCGCACCGTCAATGTTTTTATTTTATTTATAAACTAACGAAAAACAGACGAGTTTCTCTCGCATTTCATAACACATTTATTTGTCATTTCGGTTCCTATTTTCGAAACGAGAAGTCATGTCCTTAGGAAAATATTAAACACGACGAACCGAACGCAATTCGCCGGAAAAAAAAAACGCTTCGGAGTTTGCATTAAAATTTCCGCGTTTTCCCCAAACGGATGCACTCTCGACGACCTCGAGTCCGACAATTTCCAGCATTCGTTTATTTCCATCTTCTTACACACATGTTACTTTCCATTTGGCGGAGGCGCCCGGCTGACACGACCATATTTCCGCTCAGCGCGCGTCGGATTTACGCAAATCGCACGGAAAACATCAAACGGACAAGTTTCAAGTGCCGCGAATTTAAAATAACATTTTCCTTGATTTTCTTGACGATCGTTTAACCAGCGCCATCTACAAGACATCGAATCTTAAATGCCCGAGCGAAGCGAAGTTGAAACAGTGCCGCGCCGAAAGTGATTAGCTTTAATCACGGCGAATTGTTTTCGGGAAGAGGACAAGTTCATTTGAACTTAGAGCGCGCCGCCGCCGCCGCCGCTCGTGCCCCCGTCAATTGAAGCGAAACCGGAGCGACTTAACGAGCTCGACGTTTCTTCGCGGCGCGACACCGGGCGTCCGAACGTCGACGAAAAAACGCGCCGCGAAAGTTTCGAACGCTCGACGACGCTCGCGTGCATCGAAACGCCCTGTACGGAGGAGTAATACGCTCGCAACGAAGTGTTAAACGAGCGTAATTTACAATCTGATTCGTGTAATGTTTGTGCTAGACTCGAATAGATTTATGAGCGCGAACGAGGATGGAGGAAGGAACAAAGAAGCGAAGCGCCTTGAAACATTTTTGTTGCGTTCGACGTTTAGTTTAACACCCTGTAAAAACTAAACCGAACACACAAAAAAAAACTCAGGTGTGAAAGTGTAGCTATTACAACGTTTCCCATCGAGGAAAAATAAACAAAATCGAAGTGTCTGTTTATTTTTAGATAATTAATTCGTCAACCCCCAATTATCACTAATTAACGTAACGATGTGTCTCGCGTGCCACGACACACCTGTCCAAATTAACTATTCACGAGCTCTTCGCGTACGCTCCACGGTCGTCACGATGACGATTGTGAATGCTGACCGAGAATAAGCATTGGGCGAGAAGCGTGCCAGCAGGGTTAACAACCCTCGATAATGAACTTGCCGCATCGATAAATCCATAACGTTGCGTGTACTTTTCCCTTTCGTTCGGCCCACGATCGACGGGTTGTTACACCCTAACATAATAATGATGGCCAAGTGATAAGAACAAGAATGTACGTAAAACTTTCATTATGTCGAAAGTTTTCGGGTGCGATTACGAAGTTTTTGGAAAAATGTGCAGAGCAAGAGGAAAATATGTAAAAGTCCCGGGAACGTTTTCCTGCTCCGCAATAGATGGCGGTACCATTACTGATATGAGTGAATGTGTCAGTTTTGTGACAGTTCACTTAATTACAAGAAATATTCCACAAGACTTTCCACACGAATTCGTCCGAATCTTGGCAGTCGTCCGATTTTCCCGATGTTTTTCCACTATTTCAGCGCCCCAGGACCTCGCCCCGATAAGCAAAGCAATAAATATTTCTGCTGACGCGCGTAATTTGTTTTTATTCGACGGGCAAACCAAACATGTCGATAGTACGTTCGCAAAAGCCGCTTTTTCAAACGCTAAACGCACTACGGGGAGATTTTCCATAACGAAAATGCGAAATCATCAGTTTCTACATGCCACCCCTTAATTCCGCTTTAAATGTAGGTATGCTCCGACATGCAATCTTAATTTAACATCTTTCGAAACCACAAAACTTAACCCAACCAAAATTAGGTTATGTGAGGTTAGGAGGCATTCCAAAAGAGAAAATAATTTCGTTTCGCATGTGTGTGCGTTCCGGGAAGAGGGAATTTAATGAAACTTCTTAATAACTTTCTAAAGTTTTTCGCGAGTTTAACATAGGAACATGAAACGTTTATTAAATTTGTTCTCGCTAAGAACTTGAGTTTAGTTTGATACATCTGGAAGAAGAAGAAAAACCAAATATTTTTGTCTGTAATACAATAGTTCACAGGTGGTGAGACTTTCACACCCTCGATGTCAACCGGTCATAAAAAGTGCCTTAACGATTGGCATGTTTATTTCATTAGTTGTGAACCAGATTGCAATATTCCCAAGAATCGGAGCGTTTTACTTCTCGCCAGTAGCGCCATCTACGAGCGAGTAGCATGATAAATAAGAAATAAAATTTAACACGGTACAACGCCGCCGCCGCGAAATGTCAAGCCGTCGAATATCGCGTGCGAGGAGTGATAAAATCAAGAGGCGCTGGGCAAAAACGACGAACGATGGGAAATCGCCGGAAAAACGCGCGTGGAAAGCCAAGAGTGAGCGTGAACGTGATCCAATAATAGCCGTGTATACTTGCCACTTGCAACTCTATGATGTTAATGTAAAATGTAATATTGGTGAGAGATACAAGGTGGATAGGCGTGGATGGATGATGGTGGCGGTGGTGGCGACCAGCGCTTCGCTCTCTGAAACGAAACGAGAGTCAAGGTCACAGACACAACGACAGCGACGCATCGCGATATTGCGCCGCGCGGGGCGCGCAAAATGGCGGCCGGGACGCTGCAGCGGGGGCTGCAGGCTGCGCGCTGCGAGGTCGTCTCTGGCTCGAGCACAACGCGCGCCCGTACACGCCGTGACGTCGGCGGTTAATTTTCGGGGACAATAAGTTAGGGAGAGAGGGAGGAGCATAAAGACCAAGGGAAGAACTGCTAATAGGGGGTGTAACTCTGATAATAGAATCGGCGACTTGGTAACTACTAGATTTTGTTGATTAGAAAGCGTTGAAAACAATTAGAGACAAAAACTGCACGAAAATATGCCGAAATCCATTTAGGGAAAACTGCCGATAGATGGCGGGAGGCGGGAGACGAGATTCGGGAGACGTGAATGTCACTAGATGGCGTTAAATTAAATCTCGACCTAGAAAACTCAATGACAGCAAATTCGTCACGTACGTCGCGTTAACCAAGCGAAATATTTAAACATTTACGACTGTTTTCACCCGCGAATCATGCGCCATCGCTGCGCGCACTCCGGCGCTCCGCGCGCGATGAGCAAGTTCAAGTTTAAGATAATTGCGTCATTCGCATTCGGCGCCGCCGCCCACGCCGGCGATCCTCGCGCAACCGGGGCATGTGCAGCGCCGCCGCCGCCGCCGATCGATATGCGAAGGACGCCGGAGCGACATTACGGCCCGCCGCCGCCGAGAGCGGCGTCCCTTAGTTCGCGCGCTCGACGCTTTTCGCCTTTCCCGCACGCATCCACGATGCTCGCAGAAACAATCGAGATGATTGTATTATCATTCGCTTCCTTTGGGTTACAGCACAATCGAACTCTGTAGTCCACACTATTTGCCTAAATTTATAATTACGGATAATTACGGAATATTTGAACGTGAGCGATGGGATTTACCCGGCGCGGCCTCGACGACGATAATTCGTATGCGTTTAGGGCGAACTTGAAAAGTGTCGAGAATTACGGCAAATTAACACGTGCTCGGAGCGTGGTTACGTGCGGGGCATAATTGTTTTAATTGCTAATGAAATTACGAAGCACGAGGATGTTAAATAATTAACTTCAAAGATCTGCTTTAAAATATTCTGGAATAATTCACGCCAATAACTTTAAACTGCAGAAATTCGGTAATAAAATTAGCCGGAGGTTTTTTGATTTTGGTAACTTGGTTATTTCAAAAATTTCAGTTGATTTTGGCGCGCTGATTACGAAACCGTCCTCGGTTTCTTCCTACAATTAAAACCGACAATTTCTAAAACTTTATTCCCCTGTTTTATTTATTGAATTGAAATTGACGACCTTAAATACTGTTAGATGGCGCCACAGTAAAAAATTATATCACGCAACATTGCACAATATTGTAAAACAAAACAGTGCGTTTCTCCCTATGACATAATTCGACCAGATGCTGAAACGAATAGAGGATCAATATTTATCTTAGCACTTGTTTCGTCGACATCCCATTAAATATTTATATCTGCGACTGTGTGAAATTCAAGCGCAACCAAAGTCACGACTCGACACTAATGTGAATAGAAAATATGTGCGCAATTCCATTTTCAATGGAAACGAGTGTCACAAAAAGAACGCGCGAATGGTAAAAATTGATAAAACCAACATCGATTTGAGTGCATTACCATTATCAACGGACCATTGTTATTTGCATGTCAAAAACAGTATTTGCGCATAGAGATTCAAGTTTTGTTCAAGTTTCGCCGTCGAAAATTATTTATTCTATGGCATCGAATAGAAACGTTAGGCACCTATTAATTAACATCCATTCCCATCCCTCGATTAACCCCCGCCAACAAGATATAACAATCGTGGATCAATATAGTAATTGCGGTAATAAATGAGTTCTAACGACGTCATGCGCTCTCGAAACGATAATGTCATTTCTTGGGTCAATATCGCGCATTATATCATCAGGAGCGTTTAATTAATTAATCGAACATTAACGTGCGATGAGAAATTATATTTTTGGGATTTTTGGGAGATTATGAATTTCTCGTTAGCTAATCTGAAATTAATAAACGAAAGCAGCGAATCGACGGTTAATTTTAATGCGCAATACGAATCGCATGATAATTGTGGACAACCCCCGAGGCTAGATCATGTCGCGTAAAATTTATACATTTATGCATGATGCCTGTTGACAGCATCAAGTGGATCGCAATGAATCGTCACTATGCGCCCATTATCTAAATCAAAACGAATGACACTTCTGTCAGGGATAAATTTGCTCTCCCAATCACCCCTAACGTTAGGCGCTGCACAAAACCAACTAGTCCACGATGTTCAAGACTGGTTCAGGTAGATTTTTGGACGAAAAATCCGCATAATAATGAGTCCCTGTTTCTCAATGATTATGCGGATTTTTCTGACCAAAAATCTATCTGAATCAGTCTAAACTTCGTAGACCAGTTGGTTGGTTTTGCGCACCCCCTTAGAACTGCAATAAATTGTGCGATACTTTTTGAAGGACAAGGAAAATCACTTTTCGTCATTAACGAACATTCACAATCAGTTAAATAAATAGTTTACGTACTGAGCAATTGTCAACAAAGGCATTAGAAATATAATACGTAGCGTTGATAGGACTAATAAAATGTTTATTCTTTGCGTCCTATTTTTAGGTCAGTTTTATGACCCTGCATTCCTGTTTATATTGTCACCTCTCCTGACTCTAGTATCGATTTAATTTCAACATGATAAAACGCTTATATTCAGACATTAAAATACTACGAGTCATAGATACCTGCAAAACGTACAATGTGTTCTTCGGTCTTTGCGATAACATTTAATCAGTAAGCTTAAACGCTGTTTCGGTTCAAGTCACGAGGCGAACAAATCAATTTGTTTTGCTCGTTTTGCAAATTTTACACGCCGAGAAAAAAAAATCATAAAATTTCTGAGGTAATTATTTGTACCTTACCATATTTTTTATAAATAAACCGAAGAACAACACAATTCAGTGTGTTGTGATTTTTAGTCCTTCGAACCGGATTACAACATCGGAACACAAAGATGAATGCATTTGGGAGTTCACGTAGCGTTCACGTTTTCTCCTGTATCGTGGGTTGGAATTATTTCCCTGGAAGAGTGTACATATCCATTCGAAAGTACATTTTCTGTTCTACAAAATGGCATTAACCACATTTTTATTGTTTTTATTTTTCTGTTATTTATCTGACAGAACCGAAACACTCCGTGATTCGAATCACAATTTTTACGAACGATTTTTCTATGACCGAAAAGTTGCCGCCCCCATTCGAAACGGTTGCAACAACTACAGCCACGGCTACATAAACATAGTACACGTTGGTTTACGACCTTCAAAAATTGCCACGTGAAGCTAAAATCGCAAACACGACGAACAAGTTCCGAATTCACAAAATAAATAACTTGCACTACAAAAAAAACTTGTTATCAATTAACTGTATTCAATAGACTTTTATCGAATGATAGAAACGCTGCGAAATTAAACCCCATGCAGTCAATAACATAAATGCTAATTTACGACGCAAATCCTTGCTCCACGACCAACTAAGAGCTCCGAGTAAATAAATATTAAGCACAGCGGCGAAGTTCCAAAGCGTCGCGCCTCTTTAGAAACGCGTTAAACCCACGCGAAAGGCGATCGCATGGAAAACGCGAAATTTTCAACGCAACAAAGATTTCCGTCCCGCCCCCAGTCACTTAACGCCGACAACGAGCAGAAACCGTTTTTTGTTCGGACCGCGTTTCGTCGCAGCGCAAGGCATAACACAACATAACGTTGCCTAATACATCGCGACGAATCGAAGCTGCGCGGCGCACGTTTTTGGAGAAATTCCAAGATCAATTCCCATTCCGCAACTAGCGAATTTGAAAAAGCCAGACTAACCAGCCGTGCGAAGAACTTTTGGCTCGGTATCGTATGTCCAGTTCGAAGCACAAAATAAACACTACACTAACAACAATAGTTTATAGCATTTTGCATTTTTACGTGGTAAACCAGGGAGAAAATTTTACACGCGTAATTTCTGCGAAATTTTGAACTGAGGTGAATTGTTATGGGGCAATAAATTTACAATAAATGGCAGAATAAAATTAACAAAATATTGGAAAATACGTGGACGCTTGTCCACGTTCCAATTTTTTGGGCGCGACGCAACGCTTTGCATAAATCGTCGGAAAAATATCGTTTTTTTTTTAGATATAGATATTCAAAGTTCATAACAAACATTCACTTTTAACAATTGAAAATTACCTTATCAAATGATCTATTGACTAATCTACTAAACATCTTTTATAGATACGACCAGTTTTGTTAATGTTTTTTTTTGTCAAATTGCCAGTTTTTCGAATTAAGAAAAAAAAAAAAAAAACTGCAAAAAGCGAAATTTTTAAAATAAAACCAATCTGTGTCACTTTGAGGGCATTTCACTCAACGTCCAAGTCGAACTAAAAATAGCTTCTCGCATATTTCCGTCGTCGTCGCAGAGAAATGCACCAAACTTCAGTTTGCGACTTGTGACCGATATTTGGTAACCCGAGCGCCGAAAACAAATAAACAAAAGCGCTGCCACGTACGCCAATAACATAAACAAACGCAACTCATTAACGCGCGCTCCCTGCCGTTGCTATTGACAATGAACAAACTAGCGGCGCACGCTGTGCGAAAAGTGCGCCAGGGGCGCGATGTGCCGTGTAATTTTCCAATTTTCGCTGCATCTCCAATAGATCGTGCGATTTATCACGTAGCTGCCCCGAGGCGCGGGGCGTTGGTGGTGCCGGTGCCGCCGCCGCGCGCGACGGCGGCGCAAAACGGCGGCAAAACGCACGCACGCACCCGCGCGGCGCCTCCACGTTGGCTCGCCGCCGCCGCCGCCGCCGAGCGTTGCACGCTTCCGCTCGGAATCGATATCCACATTTCGTGCCCGACGATTCTAACCCAACTTTCCCCGCTCGCGTAGTCATTTTCGCTATTCATGAGAGAAGATCGGCGATTTTTGTTATTCCACCCCTCCGACGCGCCGAAGCGTTTCGTCATCCGCCCGGATTTCAGTCAGCATTCGAGCGAAGCTGGGTCGTCGGAGGACGCGTCGGTTTTCGCTCGCGACGTCGCGACTCGTTAGCGAGAAATAGTGGAAAAGTGCTCACCGCAAATAGAAGTTTTGCTGCTGTTGAATTCATGGTGATACATGTCTCTCCGCGCGGATTCGGTGTGACGCGTTGTGTTGCCCGTGATATCATGTCACTTACTAACGGCCGCGCGGCCCGGTTAAATAACTGCGTGCGCCGCAGGCGAGCGCGAGCGGCGGCGTAGGCGGCGCCACGGCGCGAGCTTCCCGCGGAAAGCGGCGGAAAACTCCGCCGGCGCGCCATCTCGTCGAACACTGCGGTACTTGAGGCTATG
>JARRAA010023070.1:0-33024 GCA_030557295.1 Ecitodaemon sp. MM-2014 | reverse complement strand
GTTAATAAAACTTCATGTGAAACATGCCAAAAGGTCGATAGTAGCTGCGTTTGTTCGTTTCTTCGTGATATCTGACGAGTACAATAAACAGACAGACTGGTTTTAATTGAGTGTTGTTCCTTTATTTGCCTAAAAATGTGAACCATCTAAAATTGGCCTTGGGATTAACTGGTTAGTTTAGAATAAGCAAGTTCAACTAAAAATATGCGAGGTTTTGATGGATTTTTAGACTCCGCGGACCGAGAGGCTCATAATTTTTAACATTCTAGCTAAAACGGTTGTTTTTTTTATGTTGAAGCGTCCTGCCTGTGACAAATTGCGAAAACCTCCAGGTTTTTTTGTACAATTCCAAGATGCTATAGGAGAAGCAAAACCTAATGCAAATTTCTCACAAATCGTCGACACCACCTAAAAGTAGCATCCAACTTAACTTCTATTCTTTCTTATAACTACATTAACGAAATAAAAAAGCCTTAAAAGATGTCTTGATAATGACATCATTGATTAAGAACATCACGTTTTTCCTAAATGTCACAAAACAATAATTGTTAAGACAAAATCATCAAGCTTCAAAAATTGTGATACAATAACTCCTCCCAAACCCTTTTCGGAACTTTAAAAGAAGTTATTCAATTAAAAAAATCACACTTTGAGAGTATGTAAATGCGTAACAACTAACGTATGCTAATGTAGGCAGAACAGGTAGTTACTGGCAGTTTTCTCTTGACTTAATTGAGCATTCGTTGAACGATGTGGTTCTTCGTGGCTGCGTCCGCCGTCGGCAGGCGCGCGCCGTTTTCCACATGTGCATCTCGCGTTCGTACATTAAACTTCGGCCACCTCGGCGACGATGAGAAAGTGGCCGTCGCGCGGACGGAGCGCGGAATGAATATCTCAAGAACTCTCCAAAGTTCTCCGCGACACGGTTGCGCACGCAGTCAGCTGAAGAGACGCGTACGCCGCGCACGCCGCGACCGCTCGCCAGCCCGATAAATCGAAGGAATCGCGCGAGTTCGTCAAAGGCAACATGCGATCGACGCTCGCGAATTGTGTCCTGGCCGGCGTCCTCGCCGCAGCGCTCCTGGGTAAGCCCTATCTCACCGCGAGCGCGCCGAAGACTCGCTTGCGCACTTGCTGATTAATTGATTTTAAACGATTTACTTGAACGCGGTAAATTCGTCCGACGCTTGCATCGGGGCATACAAACTAGAGCGCGCGTCTATTACGGTCAATTTCTCTTTTTATTCTCGCCAGACTTATGATCTCCGCGCTGCATTCGACACGTCCCGATCAGAATGCTCGACACGCAAAATTCGCGTGTTGTCGAGTTGTTGTTCAGACGCGGCGCGCAATTGTTACGATGCACGCGAGTTCCCAAGGTGGCACCGAAGATCGAATCGGCAATTGCAACTGCACGCGCGCAGTTACAACATCGCTCGTTCGCGGCGGCCCACGGCTGCGTGCATTAATCTCTTGTCGTTTTTCTCGCTTAAAGCGCAATCCGGCCGGTGCATCAAGTGCGTCGAGAACGGGCGCTTTTACCGCGACCCGGAGCGTCCCAAAGCCAAGACGTGGACGAGCAACGAATGCGCCAAGTACTTTCTGTGCCTGGAAGGCGAGGTCTTCGAATTTCGCTGCTCCGTCGGGCTATTGTTCGACGTCAATCGGCAGATCTGCGATTTCAAGGCGAACGTCGAGAATTGCGACACCACTGCCGGTAATTATCCGCTTTTCGACATTCGCACGCATCTCCAGAGATGGAGTTTGATTGTTCGCGCGCATTTGCACGTCTCTATCGCGCCATTGTCTTTGCCAGAGGCCACGGTGCCAAAACCGCTCCTCACTGCCGCCGATTGTCCCGACGAGTTCGAACTTGGATGCGGCGATGGCACCTGTCTCCCAGAACAGTATTTCTGCGATGGGTCCACCGACTGTCCCGACGGCAGCGACGAAGGACACTGCCAGGACTTCAACGACGTTAACACAGCTGCGGAATGCAATCCGGACACGTGCAAGCTGCCCAAATGCTTCTGCACCGAAGATGGCACCGGCATTCCCGGCGGATTGCCGCCCGCGGAGACGCCTCAGATGGTCCTGCTCACGTTCGACGATGCCATCAACTTCGACAACTTCGACCTGTACTCCAACTTCCTCTTCAACGCCAACCGCACGAATCCGAACGGGTGCCCCATCGCGGCGACTTTCTTCGTGAGTCATCAGTATAACAACTATCAGCAGACGCAGAAGCTCTGGAACGACGGGCATGAAATCGCGGTGCATTCGATAACGTAATACCAGACGTCCTGATCTGCCCTAGCGCAAATCTCACATGATGTGTCGTTACAGTCATAGGGGTCCCGAGGACTGGTGGGCGCACAACGCGACAATCGAAGACTTCTTCGACGAGATGGTGGGCCAAGCGAACATCCTCCATCGGTTCGCGGGCGTGCGTCTTGGGGACATGAAAGGCATGCGCACGCCGTTCTTGAAAGTCGGCTGGAACCGTCAATTTCTGATGGCGAAGGAGTTCGGCTTCTTGTACGACAGCTCGATAGTTGCCGGACACCACGACCCGCCGTACTGGCCGTACACGCTCGACCACTCTCTCCCGCATCCTTGCGCGCAAGCACAGAACTGCCCGTCCCGACCGCATCCGGGGGTCTGGGAGCTGCCCCTGAACCAGTTGATTGCGAGCGATTTCACTTGCACCAAACTGGGCACGTGTCCGTCCGACCTCACAGGCGGCGAAGTCTACAAACTCTTGCATCACAACTTTAAACGGCATTATCTGAGCAACCGAGCACCGTTCGGGCTGCATTTCCATTCGTCCTGGTTTAAGAAACCGGAATATCTAAGGGCATTCACGGTGAGTCAAAGGTCATCACGTGACCTCGAAGTTTCTGAGCGGGCATTGTTTCAGACGTTCTTGGACGACTTGCTGCGACAACCGGACGTCTGGTTCGTCACCGGGACTCAAGCGATCGAATGGATGAAGAGCCCGCGACCTTCGTCGTCGGAGCAGGACGCCTGGTCGTGCGCGAACAAATTCTTTCAGAGCGAAATGGCCTGTAACACGCCCAACGTGTGCAAACTGTACAGCAGGGTGTTCCAGCAGGAGAGGTACTTTCACACGTGCATGGAATGCCCGCCGAAATATCCCTGGATACGCAACGAGTTCGGCACGGAGTGAAATCCCAATGCGCACTTACTCGTTGTTATAATTTCATAGGGACGGAAGACTGTTTAATTTAATTAACACGTAACGTAGGCGCAAGAGCGCGTAAAAGTAAGCCGAGAAAAAAACATTAATTCTTATCATGCATGATGGTGTAAGAGCTACAAGAACGCTTCGGAACGTTGTCGGAACGGTTACCAATACGTAGGCGTAAAACACTAAGCAGTATTTGCGTATCAAATATTATTTTGTACTAAAAAAATGTGTTTATATATTAATAAAAATTACACATATAAAAAAATACATTTAAGACTTCATAGTTGGACGGAAACATTTGTTCATTTAAGGAGATTCGTTGCGAACACATCGGCGCGACGTCGCGTGTCCCGGAAGGCACGTTAAACAAATTTCAGCGCAACTCGAGCGCTGGCGCATCCTACATTCCGAAGTACATCCACATGCTCAATGCGAGAGCCGCTAGAGAGGCCATGTGTGCTGACTGCAGATGGCTGCTTGTGTTGCAACCATCTTTACTGTTGCAGGTGCAGTACTCCATGAAGATGTTGTAGGTGCCGGTCCTCATCAAGCAGAACCTTTCATCTCCTTGGATACCAGGCTCCCCCAGGTAGGCACAGTTTCTCATATATCTCCAAGCACCATGTACTAAAATAACGTTTGCATTTATTCACATTCCCTTCCGCTGTGATACAATATCAGTTGCATGATTGCTTTAGTTCATTGTAAGTTTGTTACCTTTTTGTCGGACTTTGCGGCACATGGTTGACCTGGCCCCAGGGAGGAAGCCCAGCCTCTGTTGGGCGCAGTCGGTCATGTAAAACGTGCTGTTATCGAAGGGGTCCGAGCATTTCGGATCGAAGTCCGACCGACAGTCCCAGCACTTGATCGCCAGTCCTGGTGATAAGCAAACGCGTTAGTGCGGAAAAAGGGTGAGGTCCTGCGACGAATCGACGCTTACCTTGTCGAATGAGCACGAAGAGCACGATGCTCGCCAGGAATACGCACTTGATGTTCAGTTCCATGATCGCTGAGTATTCGCGGAGCAGGAGATTGGCGCACCTGAGCGTTAATTTCGAGTTACACCCAGGCAACAAGTGCTTTTGAACGACATGTAAACATATATTCGACTAGCGGCCGCGCGGCGAGGAAACAAACGAGTGTTGACGAGTCGACCGGCAGCGCCACGCGCGAACTAATCGCGAGCGCAGCGCGCACGCGCAACGGGTTGAGCGTGGCCAACTATTGCTTTCGTACTGTCGCTGGCAACGGGCGAGTTTCCTGCGGCGTTCGGACAACTTAGGTGCGCTTACTGGTGTGGCGCGCCGCGAGTCGCGTGCGAGGTGTTTGTTTGCGTCGTGAGCGTGCGTTTGACTCATGCGGCGCACACCCATTTCTCCCAATTCTCGTTCGCCGCGTTCGTTGATTAAGTCTAATTAATTAAACGCGCCCGCTGCGTTAGTCGGACGCATTTAAAAAACATTGTTGCGCCCTGACGAGATGAAGTGCCACACGAAGCTCCTCGCCGCCTTCTTGGTCTTTTCGTGTGTCGTGGGCACGGGTAAGTGGGTTCCCATGGCGACTGTCGACGCCGAGATAACCGAGCTAATCGTAAACAATCGCAGGTTTGGCGGTGCGATGCTATCAGTGCGCTTCCAGCGAGGATCCCAAAGGCGAAGACAACTGCGGGGCGTACAAGCGCTTCGACAAGGAGCGCAACATCGCGATCGAGTGCAACACTGATGAGAGCCACATGCCTGGATCTTTCTGCATGAAAGTCACACAGCAGGGCCCCAGGGGATTCATTTGTAAGCCCGCTTTTATATGCCTCCATCTGCTTGCTCATGTGCCTCTTTGTTTTCCATGAAAATTCCCAGGGGACGGACGCTGGAGGCAAGTCATCAGAAGGTGTGCATCAGTTGCTGACACAGGTGTGACTGGGGTGTGCAATTGGGGAGTGTACATCAATGGCGACTACTGGGAGGAATGCTACTGCTCTGAGGATGAATGCAATTCAGGCAGCACGAGTTATGTGTCATTGACAAGTCTGCTTCTTGGACTTCTTGTTTATATAGCAATGTGATTTGTTAGAATTAGTCCTAGTATTAGGTGTAAATGAGTAACGATTCCGTCCGTTTCTGAATCTACTGTAAGAACCACATTTTTTTGTACAAGTTCAAATTTTATATGATATACAAGACTTATTGACTTACATTGTTCGTTTTTATTGCAATAGACCTTCATTTTCATTTGATAATGTTGAAGCTAGATAGTTTAATGCTTGTGAATCACTCATGCATGCCTTTGTTAACACTTACTAATAAGTCACTGCCATATCAATGAAAAATGCTTCAAACTTTCCGTTAATATCAATATTGATATTTATGCACATTATGACAATCTTTGTGATTGCCATAGGTATGCACAACATATAACAACTATATTTTCATGGCTTTCTCATTTCTAAGAGAAAAGATGTGGAAGTAATGGGTTAAGGTACCAGCCATTTCTGGTCCGTCCTCTGCTATATTTATTTTATTCTGCAGAGAATTTCATCCTGGTTTGAAAAACTCCAAAAACTTGACAAAACCCGAAAATGACTTGTCATTAGTTTTCTCTCTCTAGTATTGAGTTGTTATAAACTTTGAATTTCGGGCTGTGTCTCGGAAAAACGGCGAGTTTAGTTATGTTTATTGCTTTACGAGGCGATTTAACATAAAAACCATCTGTTTGTCATTACATCTGTATTGTGTTGTTTAAAAAGGCACGTACAAAAGGTATTTTTCGAGAGTCGAGGTCAGGATGCATTAAAACGCAATAAATACGGGTGTCCTTGAAATCATTTCAGTGCACAAGTTAATTATTATTGCAAAATCGACATGAAACAAAGTGTAACATGTTGGCGATTTGCTTGCAAAAGCGGAACGCAAATCGCGCGCGATTGAAACGCTTTTTTCGGCGAGCGGGAGGTTCGCCTGTCGAAACGCTAATGGAAGAAATCGTTAATATTTGGGACAAACGGCTCGATGCAAGCGTATGGCGCGAAATCCGATCCGCGCTACCATACTTGGTCAAAGTTTAATCTCGCGCACAGAAATCATGCCCAAGATGGAAGAGGCCGTCCATGGCCCACAAAAATCAAACAGGATGCCGAAAACAAAACGCGATCGCATTCGGAGAAATTTGATTAATCGGGGGCCCGGTTGTGCAGCGAATTAATGAAAGGAAGATTGCGAGCGGGGACGCGGTGCGCAATCGAACAAATTAGAAGGAATTAGAACAATATCGCGCGGCTCGATGACGTCAGATTGCCGCCCACCTGGTGGCTCAGGTGTGCGCCGTCGAGGTCCATCTTTGGGCAGCGCGCGCGCGCGCGCGCGAAGAGCCGGACGTTCGTTCCGATTCTCGAAGCTGCGGGAACGCGCGCGCCGTCGAGCTGGAGGTCTGGGAAAGCGCGAAGAAACGCGCGCGGCCGCGGGTGCCGGCGGTTTTTCGAACAGGTTGCTGCCGCTGGACACGCCGACGATGGTCGCCGCTACTCCTGCGGCTCGGATGACCGTCGCCTGACGTCACCGCAGGCTGCGGGGGCACGCGCCGGCCGTCGCAGCCCCACGCGTGTTTTTAGCACGTACGCGAGCGAATTCATTCAGTCGGCGGACGGCCGCTTTTCGATATCGACGAGTCTGAGTCCGGGATCTGATTAGCCACTTTGTGTTTAATTTATTTCGAAAAGTTCTGAAGCAAAGGACATAAAGTTGACGACTTTGCAGGACACCACTCGACGGTAAGTGATCATCGCATATTTTATTAATTTACAAAACTTTTCGAATTTTATTCCGAACGAAAGTTTGCGGTGACTTTTTTTTAAACATTTTTGAAAAGTTTTCAAGCGTCTCGAATGAATATCTCAGTTCTATGTTATTTATGACATGCTCGTGGCCACTTGGTACGTGGAAAAGGTTTTCCCGAAGTTGTAAACTTCGCGAACAATAAATGTAAATACATTTGTCGGTTTGCGCATCGCTCGTTTTTAAACATGATCGTTACCGATCGTCAAATGTCACCGTGCATTTCGATCCAACATTATGCACATCGGTTGACATGGATCCAGTGCATTATTCAAAATAAACAGATGACATCACGCGCGAATGTGTACCGAGCGTTGGATTGTGCGGTGCACGTTGCTTGATAAGTACCCATATTAGTACGTGATTTATACGAATTTTATAGCGCACTTAGTACACAACAATCGACGCCCGGCGTTATTAGATCGCGGGACGCAGCGCAAAATCAAAACACGCGCAACGCCCACACCTGTTATTAGCCGCGCGACGCCGTGATTATTGCCATTATGCAATCGCGGCGCGAAGTAAAACAGTCCGTGCTCGAAACGCGCGCCGAGTAAGGCGAATTCGCATCGCTCGCGCCGCCCCGGTCGCATTGAACTTATTCGCAGCCCGTGCAAGAATCATTCATGCCTCCGATTTTGTCCACGCACCCACGTCTTCCACGCGGCTACTCACGAATGTCCGCAAACGGGCCCGAACAATTAAATCCGATTTGAATAACGCGTCGAAAAAGCAACACGTGTCGAGCGCGATCGTTAGTCAGCCGTCGCGATCATTTCATATTCCATATTCAATGTCGCTTATTTTTAAACCCGCCCACGACCCGCTTTTCTTTGGTCTGCCGGTGCACGCTTTAATTGTCGAGCATTTATTTGATTGTTGCTCAAATTGCTCATTGCTCGAAAGCACGATAGTCATGCATGCAAATTAATCGTTCAAACTTTGGCGGCTGGCGCGTGTCGGTTTTGGAGCGCGCGGTTCGAGCGCTCCGGCGTGACGAGGTGGCCGAGTGGTTAAGGCGTTGGACTGCTAATCCAATGGGCTCTGCCCGCGTGGGTTCGAATCCCATCCTCGTCGTGGCGCGAGTCCTTTCCGTTTTTATTGCCTTTCGGTTTATTGATGTTCGAATTCGCGAGGCCGCGGCGGATTCATGATGTGCGAATGTTTTTTTCGCGAATGTGTTAATGACGGACCATATGGTCGCGATCCGTTTTGGCTCGATCATACCTATATCGTTTGTTTGTTTGTTTTTTTCGTAATTATATAAATAATCGGCGCGACGCGCGTCTGGTGCATGCGCGCCGGGCGATGTATGGACGCTCGGAGGACGTCTTGTTCGTAAGACTCGTATTACCCTAGATAACCATATTTGGCATCAAAGCACCATTTATGGTCGTTATTTGTGCGTTCGCACGACGCCACGCAATATTCACGGTCCTTACTCGCTCCATGCGAGACCTTATTGCAGATTATTGCGCAAAAGTATTTTCACTTTTTTGTACATGTTTGTCGCGTCGCGTCTATACGAGATTTGCGCGCGCGCGCAATTTTGACGCATTGGCACTAAAGGCGTGCTTTTTTTTCGCAGAGAAAGGAGGTCAGCGATGGCGTCCCAGACGTGCGACGTCACCAAGATACAGGACGAAGACGTCCTCAGGCGTATGGTATGTGCATAAATTGTCTAACGCCGACTGACCAATTTCCTAGTTTCCTTTTTTGCTCAATTGGAACTCCAGTTTCAATTACTTTACTAACGTGGGTTGTCTGATCCAGTGGCAGGAAACGGACGACTTTAGCAAGAAGAAAGAAATTCGCGCACACATGTATAAGGTTCGAGAGCAACGCTTGAAAGAGTTCTACACCACGGGGGAGGTGGCTCGCGACATTCAAACCACTTCGACCATCACCACTAAAAATAGCAGCTCCAAACACGCGGAAAACACTCATCACGCCGATTCGCTTCTGGACCATAGCTTCCAGTCTTTGAAATCGAAGGAAATTCGCGATTCCGAGAGTCCCACTAAAGATCTAGCTTTCTCGCGCTCGACCGTTCACTCCGATCGTGGGTGGAACGTGCAGGAAACCAAGGAATGCAGCCGCGATGGAAAGACGCAGTCGGTCACCAATGTTGCTACCACTTCTGGTTCCAAGGAGATCCAAGGTGGTGTTGCCAGTTACACTGCTAAGAACGAAGCTAAAGCTACGGTGTACCAAGACGGCGACGATAAGAACTTCAAGAAAGCAGTGGGCACATCCAACACGAGCGTCCTGAAGCAAGAAGCGCATGGCACCGACGGAAACTCCAGCTTCAAGTCTACGAGCACTTCCAGCTCTACGTCGTCGCGTTACGTCACCGAGCAAAAGTCTTCCTCGACTCAGGGATATGTACCCGAGTCGGTTTTGAAGGACCCCAACACTAAAGTTTACACCGAAACGAAAACCCTCCCTGACGGTACCAGGGTTACTACAACGAGATACGAGACCACTGGTAGTACTACCAAGACATCCGGTACTCACAATCAGAGCAGCAATACTGTTGTTAAAAGCTCTACCACGTCGACCCAACGTAGGGAAAGCCAACAGTTGGAATCTCAACAGCGCGAAAGCCAGCAGCGGGAAATTCAGCAACGAGAGAACCAACAACGTGAAATTAAGCAGCGTGAGAGCCAACAGAGGGAAATCCAACAACGTGAGAGCCAACAACGCGAGATCCAACAACGCGAGAGCCAACAACGCGAGAGCCAACAGCGTGAAATCCTTCGCGATACTCAGCAACAATTGAAGCAACAAACACGTAATATACAGGAGGAGCGTCAACAAATCCAGGAGACGCAAAATCTGCAAAACATTCGCAAGGAACAGCGTGAATGTCGCGAAAATGTGGAAAATGTCCAGAAAAGCACCGCGAACGTCCACCGTGCGCAACACGAAGAGCGACACATTAAGGAATCTGAAACACGCAGCCGTGAACAGCATGACAGGCAAGAAAAACGCATTAGCGAGGACAGAGTTGCCAAGGAAACATCAGTGCCGAAAATGGACAACGTCCAAACAGTTACAACGACAACCACCACTACCACCAACAAGATCGTCGGCAAGCCCACCGAGCAAATAACAGATTCTCGTCGTTCATCAACGCAAACTGTTGTTGAGCGTGATTCATCGGTGAATGTTATTAATACCAGTACTGCACAGAACGTCCATATCGAGAAGGAAAGCACAACTGTCAATTGCACCAACCAGACGCTCGACAAACATCGCGTAAGCGTTGATATCAGCCCGACGCATGACGCATTCGTGCGAAGCTTACGCAGCGTGACCCCAGAACGCGACCGCAGGACTCAATCATTCCGGCATCCAAGTCCCGATAAGAAACACCGGCCTTCCGAGAGACGTGGTTCACACCAATACGCCAGCAGTGAGACCATCACTAAATCCGTGCACAATGAGTATGATACTACTCCCAAGGATAGGTCTGGCAAGCCCCATGAGAAGGTGCTCCGTCGGACCGACACCTACGAAGAACGCGTTCGTCAAATTCTGGGCATTTCGGAGAAGAAAAAGCCTAAGCCGGAAAAGGACGTCAGCGATATCATTGCGAATGATCGTGCCACTCGCAAACCATCCTTGCCTGACGTGGGCCGTAGAACCAGCAAGAGTCCAGAGAAGAAGGTGCAAGAGTACCCAGCGCAGAAACGCGCGAGCATCTCTCAACCAGACAGGAAGAGTTCATTGAAGAGTCCTGAGAAAGACATCGCTCCGCAGACCAACTGGTTGCCATCAGCTCCTCGTCAAACTCCCGAGAGGAAAACCCCTGACCGCGTCACGTTCTCTCCTAGCAAGGGCACTGCAACTGCGAAGGAAATTCGCAAGTATCATGGTGGAAAGAGAATTTGCTCGCCAGCTATTGATTTGGAAATTGTCACCGTGCCGGATACGAAGAGGAAGTCGATGTCCCCTTGCAACGACGAAATGATACCACGCGCTTTCACAACTGCGAAGAACGGGCAGGTATACACCGTTGACTTTATTCAGGTTGAAAAGGACGTGTCTTTGCAACAACGCGCTAGCCCAGAACGCTCGAGTCCAGCTCGCACTAGTCCAGCTCGTACGACTCCTCGCTCCAGTCCTCTTCGAGACACCTCTCCGAGGAAATCTACCGAGATCTTGACTCAGGAAGAGTTGCTTCAACAAGAAAGTCTCGAAACTACCTACAAGACTACACAGATAACCGAAGACGAGCTAATGAAAGCGAATGTGAAGCACTTGAAGGGTAAGCAGGTTGATGAAGTTGATGAGCCACTATTAACTAAGAAATTTATGTATAAACTAGGCAAGGATGAAGAACAACTGGAGACCGACAGGCGCAGCAAGTCGCAGTCTCCGAGTAGATTCACAGAAGCTGATATTATCGTTGAAGAAATTGAGACCACCAAGCAGAAAAGCGTGAAGAAAGATCTGACACACGATGAATTGAAATTGAAAGAAAAGGAAAAGAAGAAGCAGAAAACTGCTGAAACTACTACGTCTATCACCACAACAAGCAATAAGAAAGTCCCAACCAAGAAGACTAGCTCTACAAATGTAGTTACCCAAGTGATTAACCTGGACACACCGAAAACAGCTGGAAATAAAACCAGTAAGCCCAAGTTGCAACCCGAAGAACCTCCTAAGTGCATTTCTACGAAGAGCATCATTATCAATGAAGCGGTTGCGGAACAACGCGAGATTATTGTCGACCTGAAGCGTTCGAAATCGTCCAGGGAAGATTCCCCCGAAAAGGTTTGGCCCGTGCAAACTGAGGAAGACTCGGGCATTCCACGTTACCCGGATCAGATACAGGAGCCTGAGGATAGTCGTCGTACCCCTTCGAGGAAAACTAAAGTGAATGACATTATCATCGACGAAGACGAACACATTGAAGAGTTCAACAGGATTACTGAATTGGTAGACACTGAAATTACTGATGTGGACCGAGTTGCCGAAACTGACGAGTGTCTGTTGACTGTTACCGAGAAAGTCAATAAATTCCAACACACGAAGGACGCCAAGAAGACCAAGGGGCCGGCTCCCAAAGTGTCTCGTCCAGACTTTAGTGTTGACGAGACTTTGCGCAGTGATGATTGCTTGTTGAGTGTCTCCGACAAGGTTCACAAGTTTAAAACGACTGCGGACCAGTTGAAGGTAGATGCTATCCCAGAGCGTCCGAAATCACCAAGGTGTCAATTCAATCCATCCACTAAAACTACTACTACCACAAGTACTACTAGCGAGGAAGTCCGTCAGCAAAGGCGCCAGTCTAACGTGAGCGAAGAATTCAAGGAAGATGCTAGTTTGCTGAGTGTTTCCGAGAAAGTGATCAAATTTGTGGATACTGCTGAGACCTTGAAGAAGAAACCGGAAGTTCCCTTGAGTGATCTGAGTCCCAAACCCAAGAAGAAACCCGTTTCTGCACCCACGCTTGACGAAACTCCTAAGTCCAGCAAGAAAGTGTACTTAAGTTCTGTTGGAAAATTGCGCAGTTCGGAAAATATTAAGAAAGCTAAGGTCCTGTTTGAATCTGGTGCGGAGACATCTAAGAACACGACATCAGTTTCGACACTAAAAACTACCAAGGAAACTACTAAGGACACGCAACAGAATAAGAGTCATCTGGATGAAGTGCGCAGGACCTTGTCCTACGAGGATGAAAATGTTCCTGGGTATATGAAGCAACTTGATAGATCATTGAGAATTAGCAGCCCACATAGGGAGTCCGTCATGGAGTTGGAGGAAATCTCCAAGGGGCATGTTACCACTCAACATCAAGAGGAGACTCATGTAACTAGCAGGGACCAGAAGACCAAATTCGGGGTCACACTTAGACGTACCGACTCTGACAAGAAGAACGTTCTTGAGCGCAAAGAAACGACGACCATTGAGGTCAATGGTGTGAAGAAGGAGATCGAAGACGTTTACGATCTTGCCATTTTGGAGACCATGCTGGAAACGGTTACAAATTATGAGCTGAGACGCAGAATCCGTTGTCAAATTCGAATTGTGAAGAAGATGATTAGCGAAGAGAAAATTACTCTAAATGGCACATCCGCCCCAAGGAGGCGTCCCTCCGCCGAGAAGAACATTTCTGTTTCCGAAAACATTAGAGTCACCAAGAAAGTTACAACTTCTAGGGTTGATGACCTAGTGGACGAAAACATTCTGAAGCGCCCTAGTGTTATACGCAAGGATAAGTCACCGGAAAAAGTCGGCTTCAAGCCATTCAGGCGCAGTCCTGAGCGGCAGTTAGAGTCCAAGATCAAGAAAGACGATCGCCCTGACTGGGCAAAGGAGCGTCCTTTGCGGAAAGCCAGCGAAAGGGTGGTGCCAACAACAAAGAAATTCACAAGCACCACAACTGTCAAGAAGGAAGTGAAGAAAGAACGTAGTCCGAGTAAAGACGCCACCGATGCTATTACTTCTTGTTACGGTATCGGCCCCACCGACGAAAATGGAATGCCTTTGTTCGGCTTGAAGGCTCTCAGGGCTCATAATAAGACCAAGGTGCACGGACAAGTGACCAAAAGCACTTTTTACTCGGAGAGTGGCAAGGAGCCCGTTGGGGAAGTCACGGTCACCAAATATTCTGGCGATCCAACAACTGGCATTCAATCCAAGACCACCACCCAGAAGATCGGTGGCAAGAAGGCTGTCACCAGTGCCGGCAGGACTGTCGATAAGAAAGTTGACGAACGAACGAAAGTAACTCGAAGGAACTCCGTTAAGGAGATAACCCAGAAATTCATCGATAATAACAGTAAGTTATAGACCGTTTCGAATGCCGGGTAATCGTTTGTCGCATTCTGTTGTTTGTTCAGTTGAATCTAACACCTCCGAACGGAAGAACTCGTACAAGGCAGGTTTGATCCTACGAACGTCCAGTTTCAAAGAGAGAAGGTCCAGCAGCAGGGAGAGTACTCCAGAAGCTAGTCGCAAGCAGACCACCGGCAGTTTCTTAACCAACACCAGCAAGGTTACGGGGATGCAGGATGTCATCACTCGCATGAAGACCGAGGAGCACGTGGAGGGTGACACCGAGGAGGACGCCGAGGCGCGCCAGCTGCTGAACAAGTTTCTCGGCTCGCAGGTGATTCTCGCCGGCATGGAGGGAGGCTCCTCCACCCGCAGCGTGGCGAAGAGTGCCTCCGCCTCGTCCACGACGACGGGGAGTAAGCGCACGACGAAGGTGACCACGACCGTAACGGCAAGTACACGGCGAGCGCGCTCGCTGCGCTTTTTATTTTCAACCGAATTCCGCGCGCGTCGGCACGAGCCAGTCAGCACTCGCAGCCGCAGATCGGCGATGCTGGCCGTTTTCTACGGGATCTAAATTTGTCGACGCCGCTGACGTCAGTCGCGGACGTTCCGCGCCCCATCGAGACCATCGCGCCCGCCGCGACAGTGCGCAGTGCACCGCTAGCACCGCATGTACGCACCGTTTGTCAGACGAGTAGAGTGCGCACCTTCACGTTAGTGCTCGCACCCGCTTGGATATACCAGGAAGCCATCGCATCCCAAGGTAATTTATCGCGGCTCGCGTCCGTCCTAAGCCCTCGCCGCTCCGGCGAGCGCCGACGGCGGAACGGGCGCTCGGGAAAACGCCGGAGAAAAGAGATTTTAAATCGGGCATGACCGCGCCACGCGACCGCGGATTAGCCGCTTTGTTGGCTGCAATTTTCGAGACGCAGCCGACTTACCGAGTTGTGCGCGCACCGTGCGCGCCGCGATTAATTAATTGCGCGCTTACATAAAGCGCGCTCGATGTCCGTTCAATATTATTCATCTTTGCAATCAGTTCGTGACGAGACGCGGCGAATGAGATGATGATGAACGCGCGCGCCGCCGAGCGCGCTCTTCGTTCGACTTCGCGTCCAAATAAGGCGTTTGGCACGCAAACTACGCATCGGCGCCTAGACATATGTGGAAACATCCGAGCGACTGTGTGGAAATTTCAAACTAATTCTCAATGCGTAGCACTTTGCTAGCTCGTGTGAGAGCTGATGATAAAAACGTCATGCATGCAATGAACTTTTCACTGGCCGAGATGAAACTGCAGTTTAAGTTTGCAATTTGGCAGTTAGCTCGGTCGCAGCGTGATGCGAACAACATGTTTTTCGACTTAATCCTTTTTCGAGTTTGCTCCATATTTCCGCGACGCAGTGCGCTCGCCTAACGCGGCGCAGTCGGAAACGTTTGCCACGCAAATAGAATTCGCTTTTGGAAAAACAAACAAAAATTATAAATAGGCCAAACAATGCCAATACTTTGTAGCCGAAAACGCATTCGCGCTCGCAGCGTCGTCGCAGCAGCCCACTCGAGGCGCGCTCGGGCGCGCGAATAAAAAGCTCGCGCGATTTGAAGAATTTGGAAATTCGACGATGGAGTCCTACATTCGTGCGCGGCTTGCGACAGACAGAAGCGGACTTTACGCGCGCCGGCTATTTTCATCTTCAATGTCAACGCGCGTTCGGTAATATCGCCGTTTTTAGCCATCCGCGAATCTTGCCCGCCCGCTGCCGAAATGTTGTTAATTATATAATGGCCGATCGGCGGTCGCGGCGGACGCGCGCGCCGCGTAATGCGGATGCGGTTTTGCAACCAACAGTTGTGCGCGACGCGAATTGTTCTTGCATACCTGCGGCGCTCCGCGCCCGTTAAATCATCGCGCGGAAAATATAAATAAATAAGTCGTGCATTCGCCGCGAGCGCGTAGCGCACGCACACATGGCGCGCGCGGTGGCGTCGCGACGTCGACCGGTGTGCGCCGCTTACGAGTCGCCTATTTTGGTAGCACTTGACTTGGTCGATTGCCACGTAAAAATTTCGTGTACACACCGCCGCGCATATGCGTGTTGGAAATTTATCTTTTTGCGCCGCCGTTCGCCGGCCCGCGGGGGGAAATTGCGCTCGCAGCCAGCGCGGTGCGGCCACTCGGCCGCGCGCAGGTCAATGGTGCGATCACTTATGGCGCATCTTTTCATGCGGCGGGATTTTTCGTTTTGCAGGAAAACGGAGTGCCTAAAACAAGCACCAGAACGTTCACGCATCCAATTACGCAAGACGTGTTGAATACCATTTGGAACGAGCAGACCCTGCGTCTTTTGGTATGAGCGCGCAGTGTGTGAGATTATTACGTTGCTGTCATTGAAACTGCTTTCAGCTGGAGCAAAGCACCGAGTACGAAGAGCGTCGCATTATCAGACTCAGATTAAAACAAGTTATGGCCGAAAAAGAAGGTACGTCATTCGTCGCGTGGCCTTGCGGCGCTCCATTCACGTGTTTTCCCCATTCCAGCATGCTCCGAGTTCATGGAAAAAACGCTCGAGGAGTCGCAATCCCAAGGCGGAAACGTACACGGTGAGTCTTTACTGTTACCTCTACTTCAAAGTGCACTCGAAGCGCCCGAATTCGAGCAAACCGCCGACTCGGGCACCGAGTCTGGCGAGGACTTGCGCTCCGGTTTGATACTCGAAGTACAGAATGCGTTGGAAAAGCTCTCGGCGTGCTTGTGTAGCGAGTCATCCGACATCAGTCTCGAGCGGCGCAATTCGTTGCTGCAGCTCGTAACAAAGTTACAAACCAACTTGGTGGTAGCGCCGCAAGCGCAAAACAACGACGCCGATCGGGCGGGTGCTAGTCAAGAGCGTCGCTTGAGCGGCGGGCGGTTCGCGCGCCGCCAACAGCGGCAGCGACAGGCTCGTCACACGGTCGGCGTCACGAGCGAAGAGCTGGAAGACGCCCGCAGACTCATGGAGGAGTTCGTCCTAAGCAGCAGTCAGGATAACGTGCCCGCCTTACAGGACAAGCTGGACGACAAGCCCGCGTTCGGGCCGATTAAAGTGAACCAGGGAGCGGTGAAAAACGCTATGCCGAAACCGTTTACAAACAGTGCCAATTCATCGGGTACCTCGTCGACTGCGCAGACGCCGAGCAACGAAAGCGTAGAACTGGAGCGCCTGCCAGAATTGCCACCCCCCTTGCACGACGACGAAATTTGCACCATACCAGACAGGTACAGCTACAAGCAATCGATGTCCTTTGATCAAGCGCCCGGCGAGCCGAAGCCGAAGTTGCTTCACACCCACTCGCTGGACGAGCAGAACATAGAACTCATAAATGCGGTGCAACTAGCAGCCGTTATCAAATCACAACCGGATTTGGTGCACGAAAGCGAAACTGACGACGACACTTTGAAACCTTCCACCAGTCCATACCGTCAACCCAACGACCTAAAAGATGGCGACACCGTCGTCCTATACGACCAGGGCATTTATCCTCCACCTCAACCACAACTACAACAAATTGCAGTCGCACCACACTCGCCAATTATTCAAAACCAAACTATTCCCAACCGCTCGTTCGAAGAACCGATGATTTTGCAAAACAACCCGATTTACTCGCAAGATCTTGAAAAATCTAATCGATTCAATGCGAAGAAGTCTCGTATGAAACGCGCGAACACCATTGACATACCCAAACCCTCTAACTATTATTACGAGGATGTCGAAAGTGATGGCGAACTGACTGAACCGGAATCGTCGCGCAGGAGCAATTACCTCGCCCTTAGAGGTCCGATTAGACTTGGAAACAAAGGCGGCAAGCCGACTGTTCAAACCAAGGTGCCTTCATTTGAACCCAAGACAGAGTCTGATAAGAAATTTCTCGCTTTCATTAATCGTCAGAATTCAAATTCCGGCGTAAACAATAAGATTTCCCTGTGGGACAAAGCTGCCCAAACGCAGGCGCAGGAGTCAAGTAGCGGTACCAACTGGACACGAAAGTTTGGTAACATTAAAACGAACTTTGAACGCGTATCTAATGATAATCAGCAGCCGGCTGCGCCACCACTTCAAAATAAGAATTCCGCAAGGAATTTTTGGAAGAACACCGAGAGTCAAGGAACTTCCGAGCACACCCGAAATATTCGCCAGCGATTCGGCGGTGACGCCCAAACAAACAAACACATTGTCACGGGAAATTTGAAAGTTGAACCCCCTCAGAAAAATCTTAAATTCGAGAATCAGCCGCGTTCGGTAAACAAGTTCATGCACAATCCGCACGAGTCCGCATTCAAGCCGATTCACAAGACGCCGAAGCCGGATGTGATTGCGAACATTAAGACGAACGGTAGCACACCCGAATCTAATACTCCGGAAGCGCCTCTTTATTTATACAGTCCGAAATCATTTGAAATGCAGTCGCCAGTTCACAATTCGGCTCCTTGGAGTAACAAAGCCGTAAACGGTGCGCCTCACCACCAGAATGGTACCGGGGAGAGACGCGTCCTTAGTTTAGCCGCTAGCAAATTCGAAATCGCTAACAGCGTGCCCGAAGAACCGAAAATTACGCCGCGCAGAATGAGCAAAGAGAAGATCGCCACGCCGGCCTCATTACTTCAGAATAACAAGCAGGAGAAAACTATTACGTACGTGCCACCAGTAACGAACGCAGGTGGAGTGAGGAAGTTGAGCGGACAGTATAATAATATACAAGCTGAGACGCGTCCCGATTATGTCGCGCAATCTAATGTTAAGTATAAGAGCGCGTTTGCTCCAGTTCCTCAGACGCGTAACATGCAACAGGAACAAACTCATCATCCTCAACACTCGGCGCATTCTCAGAAATTCAACAAAGGCGGAGTTCCGCAAGATCCTTTCGTTCGAAATTATGTGGAGTCGCCTCCAGTTACTTACGAGAAATATGCTGATCACCATAGGAACTCACCCGTAAATCATGAATTTAACCATCAGCATCCGCATCCTCATCATCAAAATCAGCACCACCATCCACACCAGCAATATCAGCCTCATCAGCAACACCAACAGCATCATCATCCTCACCACCACCACGGTCATCAGCACAAGCAACACGTTCAGGTGGAAAATATTCCTGCCAGCTTTCACACGACGAGCCCCACCGTTCAGAACATTCAAATGCGACACGGACAAAGCTCGGACGCTCAGGGTCATGTTACATACGTATCGCAGAAATCGGATGCGCGCACACATTCGGCAATCGACACCGAGCATCAACATGATGTGCACGAGCGTGACCACGAACCGCATGTTTTCTATAACAATGTCACTTATCAAACGCCTCAAAAGCATATGCAGCGTCCGCATTACGACAGTCAAACCTCGACCGAGAGCGTGCACGAGTACGTCGCGGTGAGCAGCAAAGTGATGTCGGGCCCTGTGAGTCAACAGGCGGTCACAGTTACGAACAAGCCGAAAAGTCGCGAGGAGCACGATATGGACGCCGCGTTCAATCTCCGCAATACGCTTCAAATCAAAAGTGAGATCAAAGCAAAATCGCCGGTCGCTTCTAGCCCCACCGCGCCTTCCTCCTCCTACAAGCCGAAGTTCTGCGTAAACGACGAGCCCCTTAGCTTAGATACTCTCGAAATAAACTCGCGTGGCGAGAGCATTGTCACTGGAAAGTTCCAGATTCCCGCTCAAACCCCGCCGGCCCAATTGCTGCCCTCCCATCCGCCGCAACGCACCTCGCCGCAGCTGAGCAAGTCCGACTCCTGGCACCAGGTTGTTCAGAAGGAGCAGGTTGCCAGGAAGCCGTCTCCCAGGGCGTCGCCCAACGCCAGGACCGTGATGAAGTCGAAATCCACGCATGCGCTCGTGCTGCCCAAGCAGTTCGAGGCCGGCATGAGCAAGGATGAAATGATGTCGAAGAAGCGCACGATGGAGGCGTACTTTGGGCAGGGAGGCAGGAGCCAGCTCCAGTGCCAGCCCCAGTGCCAGCCCCAAGCGCAGCCGTCGAACGCCGCCGCGCGGAGCGCGAGCAGCAGTTACAAGCATCGCGCGGTCAATCGCACGAAGACGACGCAAAAGATCTCCACGTCCACGACAGGTCTGTGTAGATCGCGCACGCTGCCTGACATTGTCTGTCCCGATCTGTTAGACGAGACGAACGTCGACGAGGCGTTCGAGGATCTGTTTCAGTCGACTAGCTAATAACCCATCGCATCGCATGGAAGGATCGACCGCATCGAAGCATTAAAACAATAAATCGTCATTCCATTTTTTAAACAAGTGTTGTGTTTGCATCGACTTGACTCATTGAGATATGAAACTTTGAAACTGACTTTACGTAACCGATCGTCCGTTTGTAGTAATTCGTTTGCTCGATGAGTGACGATGAGATGAATAACGCATACCGAATGTGTACGTCTTTAGTTTCTTTGTGTTCGCATTTTATTGAAGTAGTTTATCGTGTTCTCTTCAAACGCACACATTCGATCACACGTTGCACGGAGTCAGGCGAGAGTCGAAAGGCGAAGAATTGAAAGACGCAAGCAGCAAAGTGAACAGAAATAACACTGATATTGAGAATTTCGCGAGCAGCACAGTGTATTGGTGGTGCGGTGCGCACGCCAACAATGAATTTGCAAACGAAAATTTCGTAGATCGCGCTAATCTGTAAATTGTAATCAATGCGAACGTCGTCGGACGTCTGCTGATGGTGAGCGACCAATATTGACGTGTGCTTTGGTGTTACTATTACAATTTTACTTTAATAATGTATAATTGCGTAATTTCTATCATTTTTGGTGTGCGCACCCCCTATATTTGAACTAATACGCTTGCGCCCGTGGGCCAGCCACCCTTTTGATTTCTGAACACAGACTCAAACTAAGCATTTACCCGTTTTAGTTTTGTCTTGTAATTAAAACGAGTATAAACATTTGTTTCGCTTCATTAGTTTAGCCAGCGAGAGCATGTTAACATTGTGTTCATGGCATTGTCGTGTGCGAGGGCAGCGTGATTAATCGTTTCGTAATTTCAGAGAAAATCGTCACGACGAAGTCGTTTAGCGAGGGCCCGCTGACGCGCACCCAAGGTAATTAGGCGCCGTCTCTGTATATTATCGCGACGCGACTAAGAACTTGGCTTTTAGTGACAACGCGGGTGACCCAACAACAGATCGTCAAGAAGCCGATGTCGCCGTTTGCCAAATTTCGCCAAATGGATCGACAGAACAGCTTGAACACCCCTCCCAGGTGAGTTGGACGCAAGCGACTTGCGGCGCAAATTAATACGGTGGCGGATCGTTACTCGTGCGGCTATTTACTAATACTTTCCATTTCGCGTGCCCTCCCCTAGCACCCCAAAGACGCCAACAAGCGGCGGTCCGATGTTTAAATTTACCGACCCGAATTTGACGCAAAGCGCTAGCACCATCAAGGAGAGATTGCTCCATTGGTGTCAAATGAAAACGAGGGAATACGACGTGAGTGCCCGCTGTGCCTTCTTGTGTCGCAATAACGTTTTGGGTGTGAAGTGGCAGTCACAATGTTTCGCTTTCTTCGTGCGCACTCGATGATCTGGCGCGCGCGTAATTTGCCATTTTTGCGTTCTAGAACATAAAGCTGGACAACTTCTCGACCTGCTGGGCCGACGGGCTGGCATTCTGCGCGCTGGTGCATCACTTCCTACCCGATGCGTTCGATTACACCAAGCTGACGCCCAACAACAGGCGCTACAACTTCACGCTGGCTTTCCAAGTCGCCGAGTGAGTACACGCGGCGCTCGCCCATTGCCCAACAATGCGCACCCTTCTGATCGGGTCTGTTTTCAGTGAGAAGGCCGACATTGCGCCGCTGCTCGACGTCGATGACATGGTAGCGACGCGTCGTCCCGATTGGAAGTGCGTCTTCACCTACGTGCAATCCATCTACAGACGCTTTAAGGACCAGGACTAGGTGGTCCTCGTTGTGGCGCCTGTATAATCATCATACGTCTCTCATAAGTTGCTGTGATGTGTTGAACATTCGCGTGCACCGTCAGTCAGTTGTGTCGTGCAGTTGTCTCGCCGTAATTTTTACTCATCGTTCTCTTCTATCTATGTTTAATGTTGTTGTGTCTTTTTTATATTCAGTGGACCTTCCACGCATTTTTTTTTCAAAACGCGCGCGTGGCGCGCATGCGCCACAAGGCTTCTTTATATCTCAATTTTTTACCGCATCAAATATTTGAGATCATCTATTTTGATAGCGCTCGCTCGTACGCTTCTGCTTTCAATGTTAAATACGAAAAAAATACAAAAAAAGCTTTTATATATTAAACGTTTGACATGCTGGGGCCTCGAAATGTTTCTGTAATTGCTATAGTTAACTATTTATATTATATAAACATATATCTTTCATAAAAAAATATATATATATTTATCTATTAATATGTATTAACAGTAAACAAAAATGTAATAATCTATTAAAGCTTTTACTGTGCACACTTGAGTTTTTAATGAGTTAAACCATGTTGAACATGGACGCGGCTATGGGCACCATCCCCAATTCATAAATGATACCGCAGCCTTCCACCCTCCAGCGCCATCAGGTGAATTGTTGGGGTAAAGTACCTTCTGGTTGTCGAGTTTATGCCGGAACGGCTCGAGGGTGTGCAACTATATTGTCTTAATGACTCGGGCAGATGGATCATTAGGGACAATGACATCGGGTGCCTAGAATTGCCTTCATTACCTCCTTTTTATTGTACGCTATGGAAAATGTCTCCCTATTATTACAGTTGGATGTCAGATCACAACAAGACGCGCCTAGAAATTCATAACTATTAAGCTACTGGCATTAAGCTAACAAGTAGTAGAACAAATTGCTGAATTTGCTAATTGCATATCAGTTTGACGAGATAATTTCTTGTTGTTATGCACATATTCCTATGTAAAGCACGTGTTGCACGTGAGGTTCCATGGTGTAATGGTTAGCACTCTGGACTCTGAATCCAGCGATCCGAGTTCAAATCTCGGTGGGACCTTCCCTTTTTCGGCCGGCATGTTCTAAAAATATCAATATCGAGGCAGTCGTTGCCTCGTCGCTAGTGACGTTGTCATTGTTTCAAAATTGCCCGTACCGCAACAAATTTTTAGAACTTGTCAAATTGGAACAACCATTAACGTCACGAAAAATGCGGCATTACTAGTATTCATTGTTGCTGCTTTTGGCCCTTTGGATACATTTACAGTTCCGGCGAAGTTTTTTAAAAATACCTGTTCCGCACCCAGCAATTTATACGTAATTCTATTTAATGTTCTATTTGATCCCCATCAAGAGAAGATCCTAAACAGAAGACTGTGTTAAAAAAAGGAGCGGAGAAAACCTCCGGAACCATTTATGCCAAACGCATCCGGAACCATTGGATCTTCGCCGTCCTGCAAATGGATTCCTGCCAGAACGATAAATTTTTGATGGTCGTGCTGGGTATCATAGCAGCGCTTCTCTCGCCCCTATTGGCGTTCATATACATAATGCTGAAACTATTGCGACTTGCATCGATAGTGGTGCCGTTGTGTAGCTTATTCTTCATTTTGATAATCGGACTACCCCTGATTACGATCAGCAGATTCTTCTACACACTCTGCACTGCGATTCGCTACATATTCATACACATCTTCCGGATTGGCGTGCGCCGCATCGAAAGCGGTGAAAACGCCGACCAAACGTATTGGTACTGGAAAGCAAGTTAGTGCCATAAATAAATTACCAATCGAGAAGGAAAACTCCGTGCGTGATCAATATTTCAACGTGTGAACTGTAAGTGTACAAGCAGGTGTATTCAAAGGAAAGAAATGAAACTAGTTTGCCGTATAACTTATATTCGTAACAGTCTAAAGATATGTTTATTCACTAATCAACAACGGTTTGTTCCTGGATACAAAAATATACTGTGTGTGTGACTTCGTCGGTCCTGTTCTAACATTCGCTAGCGACGGTGTCGATAAGACCTACATAAGGCCGCGTTTGCTCGAGGTGCGGCACAATATCCTTTGTTTGCTCTAAAAATATTGATCAACCTGTTCAAACACCTTGGGGCAGAACTTGCGAGCAAACGTCGTGTAGGCCGTCTGGTCTTCTATCGATAACTTGTTCCGAGCACTGTGCTTGTTCCACACGTGCAGCACATGCGAATCCTTGATCATCCTAAACACTTTTGGCACGGAATCCCTGTCGAAGTATAGTTTCCAGTCAACCCAAGGTACCGGATAGAACATAAACGGTGGATACACGTGGAACTCGTCGCACGTGCGATTCATCATGTCCCTGCTCAGCTCGACGTTGCACAACTGGCGCAGCAGGCGGGTGACGATCATCGGTCCGTTGTTTCCCCATTCGTGGGCGCTGAAATGCAGCTTGAGATCCTCGAGGCACGCGGAGGCGTAGCGATGTCCGGCGCCCTCGTGTCCCATGGATATCACGCCGGCGGCGACGTTCCATTGCGTCTCGGCGCCGGCGTAGTTCGGCTTCAAATCTTCCAGGCTCTTTACCACCACGACGTCGAGGTCCAGGTAAATCCCGCCGAATTTATACAGAGTCAGGTATCTGAGAATGTCGCTCGCGTGCGAAATCGGATAGGAACTGTAGTCCAGCTTCCTGCTTTCGTAAATCTCCTCCAGCGGCGTGTTCCTCGTGTAGTTCTCGAAGTTCAGGTGCACCAAGCGCACGTTGTCGTATTGCCGCAGTGCCCCAAGGATGCGATCGTTCTGGGAGTTCGTCGTGTGGATCAATCCGGGAGCGGAGAACGTGATGTACACGTCCCAGTTGGGATTCGACCGCGCCGCGGATTCCACCGCACACGCTTGCCGCGCGTCCAAGGATATCTTCCCAATGTGTGCATGCCTGCAGGACGTCTCGTGGAAAAATATAGATCGGCCCTTGCGCACCCTGTACGACGATATATCCTTCAAGGTGGGCGTCGTCGTACGATCGTACCGGAAGCATTTTATAGAAAAACTAGGGTAGAGCGCGTGTTCGAAGTGGGTGCGAATATCGTGCACGCTGGCGTTCGGCAGTAGCAGGACCAAAAGCGGCGAGATGAATCCCAAGGAAATTAGCGCGGCGAACACGCAGCGTTTATTGGGTATTCGAGGCCACATGCCGTCCCGCCGACGACATGTAAAGTACTATCGAACAAACTCACCACATCACAATCGACAAGCCTAATTAATCACACGCGACCAGCCGTCAACGGATATTGCGGACCGCACGAGCGCACGTTTATTACACGAATGATATGACTCTCCCTCTGCAGCTGCGCGCGTTGTGTGCGCGCTATCACATCTCTAGAGGGGGATGTTTGTATCCTGAATCGCACGGTGGACTTGAATGAAACGAGGGACCAGTCTACGAGAGGCGCACGCGCTACACTAACCGCTCGATACCGTTCGGAGGTTCATGACGAGCGGTTACGGCCAAGTTATCCTGTCTTGCACATTTACGGCGCCTATATAAATCAAAACTGTGCGCTAATATTTGTTAACCAGATAACAGTTTTTATCCGCGACGCTATATGCTTGTCCTCCATAGTTCAAACAGATCAAACGCGACGGATGCACAAGGGACCGTTAGTGCTAATAATAATTCAATTTCCGCTAGCCTTCATTGTAGGTATTTTTGTCGTTGCAGAAAACTTGCAAGCTAATTTAATCTGCACTCTACCTACACGTCGCAGGTCATTGTTAAGGTGCAGCGAACAGCAAAAGTCTTGTGCGTTATTCGCGACTTGAAGCAGACACAATAATCAGGGTAACCTTTATATCTAATCTAATTCGAGATAACAGTGGACTAAACTATTTGATGTACACAAACCAGCAGATCTCAATATACGTCAACGACTTATTGAAACTCTGAAAATTAATATTTGTCTGAGCAAAATATTATGTTAAGGCAAATGGAATATTTTACCGACGAAGCTTTGACACATGTGTCGTTCCAATGCAAAATTCGCATCACAAAACATTGCTTCCTGAATTGATTTAGTAAAATTTTAAGTTTTACGACAAACTGCTGTTAATTACACTGAAATTTAAAGTTTGCCATATTGTTTAGGCATAGGAATAGCTGTGGATTCGATTCAAGATGCAAAAAAATCAATTTCTAATGACTCAGATTTTACCGTCCTCAAAGGGGGACAGTTATCGCTAATAGGAATAGGACGATGGATGAATAAACAGAGACAAATACTCAGCAATGTAATGTATAAATAAATTTTCGATCCAAAAAAATATCTAAACGTTAGTTGCAACAGTAAATGGCACACAACATTGAAATGTTTCGAATATGGTTTGTAAACACATGCCATCCTATGTAATGCACAAGTATGTCGCAATTTACTCTCACTTGGTTTCATTTCAATAGAATTATTTGCCTAACTTAATAACGATACTGACGCTTGCAAAAAATAACTCATTTCATGACATTCGCTATGAATATAAAATGCGATTAAAATTTAGAACGTATCTAAAGCGAGCGGAGACCCGCGCCGCAGCGTGCGAGCGTGAATCTTCGCTCGATTTTCGTAACAACGCTAAAATAGGTAGCAATAGGATGTTGGGTAAGTAATTAATAAATATAAATATTAAAAATGAAACTATCGCCGTTGCGATAGGGGCGCGAATTGGCGTACGGTTACATGGCACGCATGCCAGGAGCATACAAAATGTTCAAACCTCTTTGGTTCCTCTGCTATTTGTAAATTAATTAAGATAAAACCAGGGCTATCGTTGACCATCATTACAAAATACTATCAAAACGATGCGGCGGCGAAGCAATTTGATTGCTTCCGCCTGACCAACGTTCGTGTTAAATTTGTATCTTACCTCGGAAACTCGTTCGTATAAACTCTAATAAGCGGTTAAGTACTAGGCAGGTTAAGGCCTTTCGTTTCATTATCACAAGCGCATTTCTCTAGTTTTCTAGGTACATCATAAAATCGTTTGCAATTCCATGGAATTTCACCAGATGCGAATAAAATTTGTGTAAATTGTAGAAAAATATAAACATATAACGCTCGACTTCGTTGTGTGGTGTGGAATTAAACGGTGACGTGTTGTTCACTTGTTTCTTTTACAAAAAATAAATGCAACATTTCAGTAGAAGGAAGAAAGGGTATAAGTTAAGGCACATGTTACTGAACGACATATTGACGCGCGTCGGCCGAGGGCATCTCGTACATGATGTGGGCGCCGTTTTTCTTGAATGTCGGCGCCGTGATGGCGGATGACACCCGAATCGCAATGCAACGACGCTTCCCTCCCAGGGAGCACATGGGCTCGTCGTTTACGGTGACGGGTAAATCCGCATTCCTCAGGCTGCAATAAAGTTTCGGGTAAATATTTGCAATTCCTGTTGTATAATCTTATCGCGAGTAAGACATGCAAATGGTGACATCATCTGTACTTGACTACAAATTGTATTTATCATGATAAATTGACTCAGCAGACGCTGAAATATTTGCTTTGAAATGATTAATCGCACCAATCATAAGGAATTCCCAGAATAGTAGTGATTATCATTGACGTCAGTTTACTTGTTCATGCATTAATTTAAGTGAAAACTAACGACGTGCATTAAAGATGTCAGTTATAATCCATGCTCGTATTACCATAAATTTGAATATTTTGAACCAACCTGCGATATTTGCTAGACAGAACTCCTAGCAGTTCTCCAACTTTGTCCTCGTTGGGGCTCGTGTGCAAGGAGATCACCAAATCGTTCCCCCCTTCGCAATGAATTATAAACAATTGATCTCTGGCCGTGCTTACGCTCACGCCGGTGATGTTCGCGTACGAGGTTCCTTCCTTCATGGGCTTGAATTTCTCCTTGTCCAGCTTATAGACGTACTGATCGGTGACCAGCAGGACGCGCTCGGCGCACTTGTTGTGCTTATTGAATTTGGTCACAAACGCCGAGAACAGCACCTCCTTGAACGCACTGCTGTTGCGCAGGTTATTGACGCTCTCGTTGAAGAGGCTGCTGCTCGGATTGTGCCCCTGCTTGGAGAGGTAGTTGCCCTCCCAGGGTCTGTCCAAACCGTAATTGTTGCGCTTGCCCTGGAGACTGGAGGCCGCCGTGATCTTCAGCTTCAGTTCGGGACGATCCTTCTTGGGAATTTTGCGGAGGATCATGTGCCCGCGCCAGTAGTCGTAGTACTTGCGCAGCGTCTTTGCCGTCTCTCGTAGCGCGGGCGGCGGCTGCGGCCAGGAAATGATCTTCCCGTAGTCTGGCAGCCTCTTGGCGTCCTTGAACTTCACCTGCAGGCGTTCGATGTACGCGCGGAGCTTGTAGCGTTTGTACGCGTTGATTATCAGCCAAGCGGCGCGCATGCGTTCGTAGTTGCAGCGCGCGACGTATCCGCGCCACGTCTTCTGGATCACCGTGGCAATGTAGTACATCTTATCGTTGCGGCGATTCTCCAACTCGAAGAGCGTCTTGGGCGACCGAATGAAAATCTTTTTGTGGCCATATTTGACGTCGGAGGCGAATCCCAGCTCGTTCATTAGAACCCGGGTGCCGTCCTTGTCGTTGCCCTGGTGGAAGTTGGGCCATGTCGAGGGGGAAATCATCTTGTACCGCTTCAGGAAGCGGTCGTACCGCTGACGATGCGCAAAGCCGGCGCGACGCACGCGGACGTTCTCTACCAGGCCCAGGTAACTCACCTGATGGGTCACACGTTCTTGGTCGAAGACGGTGGGCGATTTTACTTCGTTCGGTTTGATGCACCGCACGTAGTGCGGTTCCTTGCATTGCAGGTTTTTGACGAGTTCGCCCATGGAGTTCTTGAACAGGGTCGCCGCAGTCAGAGGCCTCTTCGTCACCTAGAAATAGCACAACAATTGAAAGCCTGGTAGAGTCGAAAGCGACGGCGGAAATTGAGCCCGAAGAAACCCGATATTCGATAGATGCGAACGTCGTGTGAATAAATGACGTCCGCGCTTTTTGATGCAATAGAAAAAGTTACCTCGGTGATGTGCTGCGCGCCTTCCGGCCACATGTCCCGTATGTTCTTGTCCTTGGACTGGTAGAGCAGCCGCTTGAAGTCTTGGAACAAAGAATCTTTATTCTTGTCCAGAAATCCGTAAATGCAATACACCACGTCGCCGGCGTAGTGCTTAATCTTGAAGTCGGCTTTGTGACGCATACTCTTATCCGAGGACTTGCTCTGCCTCGAAGAGTAATGCTCGTGCTGCTTCAGCTTACTATCCATGACCTCGAGCAGCAGCTCGTCGGTGACTTTGCCCACATTCAAGCAAGCCTCGTCTAGTATGGCGATGATACCTTTGTGTGGCGCCTCGACCAAATCACAAATGACCTTATTATTGAAGTAATCAATGTTCGTCCATTCAATGCCCTCGCGCTGGTATTCCTCCTGCTCCTGCTTCAACACCAACTCGATGAACAGCTGCTGCAGCTTTTCGTTGCAATAGTTAATGCACAGCTGCTCGAAACTGTTGTTATCGAAAATCTCGAAGCCGTAAATGTCCAGGACGCCAATGAGGCACGACCTGTATTTCTTGGAAGCGTTGTAGTTCGAATTGCCGTCTACCGAAATGGCCGCGTTGATCTTCTCCACGATCCAAGTGAAGAGCCTGTCGTAGATCGCTTTGGCGAACGCATCGCGGCCGTAACTCGCTTCGCTCTGCGTGTGCGTCTTGCTCATAACTTCGCCCCTGGCCGCGATCGTTCTGTGGCACAACGCCTTGGACAACTCCTCCCCGGTGACCTGCAGAAGTTGTGCGACCATGTCGGCGTTCTTGCCGCGGACAACGCGCACGACGTCCTCTTCGGTCTGGAATTCCACATTGCCCAAGTGCAAGATCGCCGCGATGACGTTCCAGAGCGTGTCCTTTTCGTCGGGAGCGAACTGCAGCGTGGAGAGCGAGTTGACGACCGTGTTGAAGTCCGATTTATCGTTCACGGAGTCGACACGCGCCGCTTGCCCCTGCTTCACGAAGAAATAGTTGTCGGGACTGCGCTGTAGGTGCAGTTTCCTAAGGAGCTCTTCCGGTGCGCCGACCAGCAGCTAAACCGCAAAACGAAACAGTCAACGCTCAGTTTCGCGTGCATAACTAAAGTAGCTAATCGTAAGACGGAAGTCGAAATTCCAAACCACCGCGACCGTGTCTCCCATATCTAAAATTCCGTGTTTCCTATTTCGAAAGCCTACCTGGTAGAAACAGTGAAAGTTCCTCTCGCCGGCCTGCTGATAAATGACGCGGCTCTTCTCCAATAAGTATTTGTTAATGTGCCCGCCAATCGGATCGCCCTTGAAGTCGAAGTGGATGTCCATGTACTTTCCAAATCGACTGGAATTGTCGTTCCGGTTGGTTTTAGCATTTCCGAACGCCTCCAGAATGGAGTTCGATTGAATGAGGACGTTCTTGACGCGCTCGATTTCCTTCTGCCCCGCTTGATTCGTCACGGCCGCAATGTATTTCATGATAATCTTGGACGCCTCCGTTTTGCCGGAGCCGGACTCCCCCGAAATCACGATGCACGTGTCCCGTCCTTGCTGCTTCATCACCTTGTGCGACGCCTCGGCGATGGCGAAAATGTGCGGCGGATTCTCGAACAGCTCGCGACCTAATAAAGTCAATCAATTAATTTGCCACCCGGGACGAAACGCCGCGCGACGCCGGCGAGAAAAAATCGATACGCCGGGCGCATAAGCCGGTCGCGCGAAGACCTCCGCCATATCTCGGGCCACGCAACGAAATCAAAACGCAATGCATTGCGAACCGCCTGCCGAGCGCCGAACAAAGCAATCGATCCTTCGCCGCGCGCTTCCGATCGCGAGTGGCATTTGATCGAATCATTAGCGATAATTAAGTAACAAGTGCACGAAACGCATGCATAATGCATGGCGCGTACGAGCGCGCTCGGAATGCACGCGAATATGAATAATGCGGCGAAAACGAGCAAATCGAAGTGCAAAGCGAAAAAGACTTTCACTCGCAAGCGAGCTGTGCATCATCGGCGTACGCGTAATGCGCGCTTAATGCGCGATAATGTAAATACCGCGGCGAGGGCCGGCTCTGAATGAACGAGTGCGCTGATGCCTCGGGCGTTGCGAGGCACCGCACGTGAGGTATGCGCCTGCGAAGGTGCAATCATCCGGCGGAGGAGCGCAGCCGAGAAATCAATTCCGAGACAAGCCGCGAATCTTATCGGGCGCTTCGCGCAAAACGCGAGATACGCGTCGGCGGCGTGATTGCGTGCGCGAAACGCAAAGCCAAGTCTGCGCGACTCGCGCCAGTCGTGCTCGTTAACTTTCATTCCCGGCGCGTGTGTTTTTTTTTTATGTAGTGCTAACGGTGCTCGAGCATCAAACCAATTATCTAAAAAGTACGTAATTCGTTAGGCGCGCTGTAATATCCGACCGCCGTGATATAACGTTTGAGGCGGCGCGCGTCGAACGTGGCGAAATTGATTTTCGAGTAGGCATGCACCGGGAAACTTGGGAACGGCTTTGGGATTTTCTAAGGCATCGGCGCGGATTATCGGAATTCGTGCACTCGTTGAAATCGGCGTCAAGCATCCTTAAAACCATCCAAATAACGTCGCGCCCGGTCTGACATCGAGTGCGCGTACCGCACTGAGCATTATAAAAAACACCAGCATCGGGCGGTCCCGAAGTGCAATTATTGCCTGCATGAGTTTTACCTTTGTATTTCTGCACGTGGGCGTTATCGTAAATGTTCATTTGCTTATATGGGTTCATCGAAACGCACACCTCGCCGATGTACGTGTAGATTTTGCCGTGCTTAAATCTGCAACACACAAAACAATCGACAATGAACAATCGCGAACAAACGTTCGGGCGAAATGATTTTCCTGAAAGCGCGCATAATCATAAACATGTTCGTCGAGTAATAATAATTCAATTACTGGTCGAATTGAATGTCTAATGCGCGAGCGCAATACATTCAAGGCGAGCGCGATTCATGCGCTTCACCGACTTATCGCAAAAGGAAGAAAAAGTGGATACGACTGCGCGATACCGTTACGCAGCAATTCCTGCTTGATAAGAATAAAGAGCGTTTCTATTCGGCGCTAATTGAACGCCGTTATCAGCGAGGTTTTTATCGAATTGTTCAAACAAGCATTCGACAAGGTTTAGTTGGTCGATATTGTAGCCGGCCGCAAAATTACAAATAACATTCGCGGCACTTTAATATGTCGCCCAATCCGTGCGTTTCATCGTCGCAATTTATTAATATCAAATGAAATTAATACATTGTATTGAAAAACAGGTCAAATACTGTTGTTAGATTGAACAATAGACCAGAATATCAGCTAATGACTTGTTCTGGGTTAATATTTCCATTTCCTCTTTGATAATTCGGGACGTAAATAAAAAACGACGAAATTGATTTCCTGCAAAACAATGCTGACATAATTTAATTTTTAAAAAAGTGCGTATTTTAATAAAAAAAAAAGTCGCGTCATTAAGTTTTAAAATAAAACTTTTACGGCCACGCCAATAAATCATAAAACGTTAATATTTATTAACATCGATCCCACGCTATTGTTTGAAACAAAAGCGCGGAAATAACCGCGACGAGCAGAGGAAACTCGTTCGCGGTTTTCTCGTGATTTCACTCCGAATGATCGTAAAGCACGAGTAAAATTGAACATTGAGAACGATGTGCGTTTCCATGTAAACTTCTCCGGCACCGTTTCCGGTGTGCGCGCGTATTCCGCCGCCCAGCGGCTAATGATCGCGCGAACCCAGTGTTCATTAAATATTTAATCGGCGTAAGGCACATAAAATCGCCAAACAAACCATAAATCTACAAAAAGGCCCAATTATGTCATACTCGACGTTTTACGTGTAACCATCTAGTGCGTTTTCGTGTTCGGTCGCGAGCGCGTTTCGTGAATTCGCGATGCTCAGCCGGACAGCTCGTTAGTCGTTCACGTTGTTGCGGCCAGAATTAAAACCGCGTGCCGAAGTCGCGACGCGTACGCAACGATAATGCAGCGAAGAAGGCTAAACAATTCCATTGCGTACGTGCGCGCGCTTGCCTCTCGTTGCTGTCTTCGCAATTAAACATTTCGTTAATTTACAAACACTCGCGCGTTTCGAGCCTCTCCGAGATTCCGTCCGCGCGGAGGACCCCGCCCCGCCGAACTTCGCCTTCTTC
>JARRAA010023067.1:0-10662 GCA_030557295.1 Ecitodaemon sp. MM-2014 | reverse complement strand
CGCGCGCGCGGACGTAATCAAGTTGCATTTTTAATGCGAAACCATTATGAGTAATAACCGTCGCCGAGCGCTCGGGCGCGCAAAGAGCCGCGTAATTACGCTCGGAAAACTCAAAATGGCCGCGCCGCGGCGCTTTGCGCGTCGCCGTCTCGACGAACGCACCTCAAGACGGCGACGAGATGAATTGCGGCGCGTTTTTAATTGTCGGACAAACAAGTTTCACACTCGGCGTAATTAGAATTATCTTGCGAGCCTTTCCTCGCTTCCTGCCCAAGAACCAACACATGCGAACGAAATTTGAACGTTTTTTTTTATTTTCGGGCCGATGGATTCTGGTGTTTCATAGAATTGTTATGATTATTGCCGATGTTCAAGCGCGTGTTCGCGAGTTAGAATTGCAAATGCAATAAGTTTTATTACGCGACGCTCGTACCTATCGGATGGAAGGTCTTCGGTTCAGTCGGTTAAGCCGCCCTTCCGATCGGGCGGGCGCGCGCATGCGACGCGAGGCGGCGCAATGAAACGTTCCATATTTAGATCGCGCGCCGCCGCCGCCGCCGCCTGCAATATCCAGCGGGCGAGCGAAATTCGTCCATGCGCTTCCCTGAATTTGAAACGTGCGAAAAATGGGAAGGAATCATACGAAACCGTGGTCGGACGATATCCGCCCCGAATTATACAATGCGTTAGATTTCGTTGAACATAAAAATTTACCGAAATCGAGGGAAGCGCGGCACTTTTCATGAATTTGATTTTTTTGCTGCAAAACGAAGCCGTGGTTGTTCATTTTGCAATACATATTGTTTTTTGTCATTCTTCATTTGCCCCTGCAAAATCGTATAGTTGCGCCACTGCGGCGGTTAGTTGCCAGAATCATAAGACCTGAGTTCGGGATACTTGCCACAGTCGCGCGGCTTGCTGGGTCATCGCCGCGACAGATTTTCACATTCCAATCTAATTTTGTGTTAAAAGAAATTAAGAAACTCTCAAATGTCTCTAACACAGTCTATTAAAAAACGTGGCAAGTATCCCAGTGTGGCAGCTCTTCTGATTTTACGCTTGTCGACCAGGAAGCGCGCACATCCCGCGGAAAACATTTAACACAAGTCATGAAAAGCTCCATAAAAATTGAACTTTCGCAAAAACCACCTTTCCATTCTTCGCGGCGCGGCGCGAGCGGGAGTGTTCGCAGGAGAATTAGTCGTCCTTCGCTTTTGTCCTTTGTCCTTCGCGCAAGCAGCGGGACTCGGCTTTCCGTCGGTTGCGTGCGTCGCGCGGGAGGCCTCCGCTCATCATTGGCGCGAATGAATCGATAAGCACCGAGAGCGCGTTTTGTCCTGAAATGATTGCCATTACTCACAACATTTACCTGCTTCATGAGCTATGAAGGAAATAAAATACTTCTAAATGGTGTTATACGGCCAGGCACTCCCTCGTCCTGCTAGAAAATGGATGGTTATTAAAAACGCCAGCAGGAACTTTCTAATAAAACGTTTCGGCGTGGCGTGGCTGCGCAAAAACAGCACACTTTATTGTGTTCGAATGTCCGTACTGTCGGTAACGCGGAGCTCTCCGTTATCGACATTTAGCATTTAGCGTCCTTCCTTTAGCTGGGATTCGGCTCGAGATGGTTGTTTTCGAGGGCGTAGGTATGAAAAAGCAAAGTTTCGCGCTCCTCGTTTTTGGCACTGGCAAATCGCAGTAAATTTTCATTATAACGGCCGCTTCTCCTCGCACAATGGAAAATTAAATCGTTGCAGAACGCCGCAAAGTGCAGCACAATATTATTGTTTCCAAAGTTTAAGTTTTAAAAGAGCGCGTCGCCGACTTAGCAAACAAATGACCGAGATTACATTCGCCGCAGGAATCGCAGACGCTCTCTCGTTCGCGCGTCCTTCGCTAACTTTCGGCGATTTGTCTTCCGATTCATTGTGGGCCCGCTTAATGCGAACCGAAGTGAGGAACATGAAGTGAACCAGACTCGCTATGAAATTTAAAAATCCGCCCCCCGGCTCATAAATTGTCGCGAAAGCGGCGCGATACAATTTCGAAGATTAACCGTGGCGGAAAAGTTTCAGTGTTCGGTTAGCCTTAATTATCCTTAATTATTGTTTAACTTTAAAGCGAACGGGCAATGAATGCGCAAAGACCTTTGTGCACTAAAAACGGCTCGTAACTCGTTTTATTGGTTTATTAAACATCGCCGGAGTAACAATCGCGACGCGAGCGATAACGATCTCGAATTGCCGCGCTCGCCGCCCGCCCACCTCGGCGCGGGGGCGGTCGTAAAATACATTTTAATAAACCCGCGAGTGCGTACTTCTTGCGCGGGTATGTAATTTGTGCGGATCGAAGGATTCGCGTCGCGACGCGCGCCGGCCGTCGGCGGAATTACAACTCCCGCCGCCGCCCTCGAACAACAATAACGCACCCGACGCGCCGAACGCAACAATTTGAGAGGGCGCGTAATCAAGATTGATGAGCGCGCGCGCACTTTGCGCACTCGAAGGCGTTTTAATCGACAGACAGAGAAAATTGATAAGGCGCGCGATAATTCATACAGAGAGTTTTACAAGTCGATTCTTTTTTGCGAAAAAACGCGTTTTCCGCTTGCATGAAGCACCCTGTGAGGCGAACTTATAGATGATTTTCCGAACCAAAGAGATACTGATTAATAACTCCCTTTTCCTCCGCGCTCCTCGGTCAGGATCCGGGCGAATCGAGCTTTTTCGGCGCGGCCGCGTTTTTCGGGGGTCTCCGCTTTATTACCGCTCGCTACACGGGGGTGGCGGCGAGCGCGCGTCGTTAATAGTGAGCAGCGCGTGGCCATGCGACGCGGCGGGGCGATTGGCATTAAGCCAAATGATGAATAATATTAATTATCGGCCAGTCGACCGAGTGATGTTGCACATCGAAGATTAATCGCCACTCGCTGACTCCGAATTTGCCCATTAGATAGTCGCAAACTATACAATTAATTCGATAAATAATGAACGCAATCGCGAAATACGTCAAACGCGCGCGGGTCGCGGCGGCCATGCGCCAATATCGACGAGCTCGGCGATTTTTGATTGAGGCGCTCGAAAAGCGATAAGGGCGCGCGCCGCGCCGCCGACTCTTGGCTTACTTCGAGCAAAAGTAGTTTATGGACATGTCGTTGGGGGCCATTTGGCAAATTTTACAAGCGCAATTGACTCGCAATAAACGAACGTTCGATGCGAGGCGAAAATAAAAGCAGCAAGCGGAGCGAGCGAAACGCCAGCGCGTCGGAAACTTTTTCCGCAAACACACAAAACGCCGAAACACGCCGCAGTCGGCGCGCCGAGGGCGCCCTGCGCGCCGGCCGGTTGGCGCTGTTTGACCGAGGACGCCGTGGAAGCGGAAAATAATTTATCGCGTCTTCGATTTCTCCCTCGCGCTCGCGCGACACGTCGCGGCTATTCCGACGGTCGGCCGTCATCGTCAACGGGCACTCCGCACTATAACTGACTGGCGACCCTCTTCTTGCACTCCTGCCGGCGCTCTCCCTCCGCGCCGCAGGTGGACAAGGACGACGAGAAGATGGCGGACGGATGGAGTGCGGATGGAGTGGCTCCGCGTGGCGGTCGCGAGGCTCTCTCGGTGTGTGCGCATACACTACAACGCCGCGTCCTATTGATTTCTGCGTCTCCCCCCAAGTTCACTTTTCAGAAAATTATATTATAAATAGAACAATAAACGCGGCTGCTTGCGCCTCCTCTGCTCGAGGAGCAAACGGTCGGGGTTTGGGGAGAATGCGAGCCGATCGTATTTGCATTTCCACGGGATGTTCCGCTCCGCTACCGGCTCGCGCGTCGGTAATGCAGAGCTCCGCACGCGCGCTCTCGCATGTTCCGGTACGCTCGCGTAATTTTTTGGTCTTTCGAGAGTTATGGCATGCTCTGAGAGTGACACCGCCATATGAAATTTTGATTGTTCGCCGGGAACGCCAGATAAATACGACTGTCGCGAACATTTACGACTGCCGGTGACGCGCACGCTTCATTTGTACACTCGGCGCGGCAATGACTGACATATTTTGAAAATTACCGTAATTTGTTACAATGCACGCTCGCCGCCGCCGCGCCGGCAATCCCGTCTCCCCACACATGAATGTCTCCGATCGATTAATTCGCCGTCGCCGCGACGAGTCGCATCGTTCCGGCGCCCGACCACTTCATTAGTACACTCGCTCGCATCGAGGGATTAGACAACAATGTGGGAGGACACTTTATCTTCGCGAAAGTTTTTCGCCCGCTTTAAACTCGCTAGGGTTTAATTAATTAGTGACATCATCAGAACAACTTTTTTCGTCGCTCGATGTTCTGCACAAGTCATCGCCGCACCGGAAAAAGCTTAATGTCCGCGCGGGCAAAAACGGTCGGATACAATTCCCGAAAAGCGCGCTGACCTCGAAATCGCCCAAGAAAACGCGAACCAATTTATTATAATAATGCTCTCTTCTCGCGTCCGGGTGGCACGCACCCGGAAGTGTATCCAGAACGCTCGTGCACGTTCAGGCGTTCGGTATGTGCGGGCTTTGCGTTCGCGACGAGCGGGTGTCTCTCCGAGATGAAAAGTTTTAAACTAAACCTCACGTCCCTTCGACTTCGGTCGCCGCGGCCGGTCGTCGCGGCGCTCTCGTTGGTCGCGACGTTCAATTATGAAGGCGCTTGATTAATGATTCCATATTACACATAATAACGAGCTGATTTATGAAAGTGGCCAATTCGGGCGGAGATGTCGTCGTTGCCCTTTTGAAACTCGCCTAATGGTTCCCCGAGCGGCGTCGGAGAGGGAATCGTCTAAAGGTCCTGCAGGACTAACCTTAGCGCGCGCGCCGTCCGTGGTCCGAAACTATGCGGCGCAACTCGCTGCAACTTCACCTGCGCGCCTCACATTTATAATATTTATGTTCGAAACTGGCTCGCACCGAAATTGAACATCAGCATAACTTCGGCAATTACCACCAATTTGCCCAATTACGCCGTAACTCCTCTGACATTATTAACGCGAGCGGAAAAAAAAAGAGAGAGCGAAAAGCGCGAGCGTATTTAGGCTTTCTTTAAAAACGTATTAATTTTACCCTCGGGGGCGGTGTTTGCGCGCGCGCGTGCATTCGACGCGATTACTATATCAAATCCTCATTAAAAAGTTGCTCGCACGGCGCCGGCATTACCGGAAACTTTGCAATTAGTTTCACTTTGTTCGGCAAGAGCTTTCGATTCGCGCGTTTTTTTTTTTCTGCAGCGCGCGCGCGCCTTCGCCCCACGAGGGCGCGCATCGATCGTGCCCAAGGAGCAATGAAGCCAACTTTCGATTATGAACTCCGCGCGGCTCCTTAATTAGAAATATTTCACGATCAACGCGCAAATCCGCAATTCCATACTTAGGGCGTGATTAACGACTCGTCGGCGCGCGCCGCGTTTTAAATTAAATCCGACCACCGCGCGCGCGCCCTCGCATCTCCGCGCGGACTAATAGTTTCCGCGACCCTCGCGCGGATCCATTTGTTTAGCACGCACTTGGGACGCGCGCAAAAAGCGCCGCCGAAGGGATAAAAAGGGATAAACGTCCGTCGCGCGTTTCATTCACTTTGGCGCGCCGTCGGTTGTTCTGATTTTCTGATTTTGAATGCTTGCCCGCTGGCCGAAGATTGAATGCGGGATGCGGCGTCCCGAGTCGGGTAAAAAACCGGCGGGGGGGGACTCTTTTCCCGCTAGGCCCCGAGCGCTCGGAAGTCCCTTTTTATAAATATTGTGATGTGCGCGCTGAAGGGTTTGAATAATGAATTTGGGAATCAGGGCTGGGTAATGCACTCCGTCTATCTCCTGCCTCGACTTGAACCCTCGTTCGGGACGCGGTCCCACAAGGGTGAATTCTTTAAACAGCCTGAAATTTCAATTTTTTTTTCCGCGAGCACGTCGGCGCAGTGTTTCGTGCCGCTCGTGCGTAGGTGTTAATTTAATCCTGCGGTCGGGTTTCGCGACCCTTCCGAGGACGCGAAATAAAACGGCAAAATAAAAACACGGATTACACGTTTTGCCTTTTTTGCGTTGCGGCCTGGACGCAATTAACGGTAATGCGTTAAAAGCGGCTTAAATTAACTTATTACCTGACGACTTTTATAGCCCTTTTATTTATTCACGCGCGTTGTTGTTGTTGCTCCTTCGATCCGTTCGGCGGAGGGCCATTAAAACATTAATTCCATTTGACGTGTTTTGCACTTACTATCTCCGCGCTCGAAGCGGGTCAGCCGTAAGAGGCATAGCGACAAGAATAACATCTAATGAAACACCCGCACGTGATCATAAATTAGTCAAAGCTATCGGGCGGCCATCGCGTCACGAAGAGCCACTTCACTTGCGCCGCCGCCCGGGCGATGGCGTGGCGTGTTTGGGAAGACACTTTCCGACTCCCCGCGCGCTCCAATTAATATGCTAATGTCACAATTAAACATTTTATTGCCGCTTCCTGCCTGCGCCTACTCGATTCGCATTCGTTTCGACTCGCGGGCTCGTCGGACTCCCACCTGTTCCAGGTGTCTGGATACAAGTGTGCTTAGCTGGTTATCTAGTCCGGGCGGGGGGGCGAGATAACCCGCTAGCGCTAGATGACTATCGGGATTAGGAACGTGTTCTAATTTAAGACCGGCCAGACGAGTGGCGTGGCTCATAAAGTGTGCGTTTTATTGGATGGACATTAAAATGTTGGCGGCGTCCCCCGCAAGGCGAGATTAGATCGAGATCCGATAGTTAAAGTCTGGACGTCCGGCGCGCGATGGCGGTCCAACAACCCTGGACTCGGTTGCAAGATAAAAGTGACAAGTTTTATTGGGGGCCGGAATTTTAATGGTCACTTATGTTGCACATACGGATTGTTCCGAATTCGCGAGCCGGCCGCGGCGCTCGTCGGTTCTTTCCGCCGACGCTTGCTAGCGATAAAGGGCGTCTGGCGACCGCAGGCGTCGCTTGAGAAAGCCTTCCGCGCCATATACCATTAAATGTAAACATAAACGTAACGAAACGTAAACTAAGCGCCCGCGATATCGAGTCCATTAAACCGACCGGAAGTCACGCACGAAATATTCGAATGCGCAGCGGGGGGATGCGTCGCATTCGGGCGGGCGACTCGCCGTCGGGGGGCAAGCGAAAGTAACAAATTCAATTTTGCCATAGGTGTCGTTTTTTCGCATCTCGGCGGAGCCGGGCGGGTGGTAAAAACTCGTCCTGAAGAAAAACAAACACGGCGCCGACTTCCTATTCCGCGAAGAAACAAGGCAGTGCATTCGCCCGTCGCATCCCCCGCGCGCTGTGTTGCGCCCGGGATGAGTGGAATCTCCTTATCTCTTTCGGGCTTACGCTCATTTTCTCCTCGCCGGGTTGTTCGCCGCTCCCCGGCGCAGTTTCTGCGCGGCGCTGTTTGTAGGTGCTCCTGGCGGAAACTCGGCGAGCTTTACATATACATGACTGCATTTCCGTTCGATGCATAATTTACTTTTGACAATATCTACGCAAACTGTGCTGCACGGTTAAAAGTTTTCCGGCTGGCGCGCAAGCCGCGCGCCTTTCGGATGTGCCTCCGTCGGGCGGAGGTAAGCATCCAGTCGAAAGCTGCGCGCAAACAAATTATAAAATTTGAGACGTCGAACGGCGCCAGTCAGCAGGTCGGGGGGATTTACGTGTAACGATCCGTGCCGCGCTCCTTACACTGTATCATTTAGTAAGGAGGAACGTGGCGTCTTAAAGTCAAGCGCGCGACGTGCGAGACCATCATAAAGTTTATGATGTATTCGTGCGTGAAGGTATAAACCATCGTCCGCGTTAGAGGCCCATAAAACCAAAGTGTTTCCACCCAAAGAGACACATTGTCAATGGCGGCGCGGCGACTTCCTATTACCCCGAGGACATTTTTGTCGCGCGCGCACGTGCGCGCCATCTTGCACGGGGCGGCGACGCTGAATTATTATCGCGGCGATCTACATCTGCGCGCGGACGCTCGCTTTATATCGACGCCGGTAATTTCGGCCGGCTCGCACGCGAAAACATCTTGTTACGGCTCGTAAAGGCCGCGCGGAATTAATGCCTTTTATACATCATCCGCGTTTCCAGCTCGTTGTAGTCGATAAAGCGGCCGAAGCGGTTTATAGCCACGCTCTGCCTCCCAGAATAGCAGAGACGCGTGCGGAAACTTGATACCGTGGCCCCGCGGTTGTTTCCACGTTGATTGTTGATTGACGTTGGGCGTGGGCGTACCACGCACCTCGGCGTCCACACAACAATATCCCAATCGAACTGGAATTACGGTCGAAACTTTCGGTTTTATGTCGATTTCTATCGCGATCGCGATTCTCCGACATTCCCGATCGACGAAGTCAGAAATGCCCGCCCAGCGCGGAACATAATTCGATTAGGTGCGATTACGGCGGAATGGAATTTTTTGCTCGGCGCTCGGCTTTGCGAAAAACTCATTCTCGCCGAGGAGAGAAAGGAAATCGTAAAAATCTATTTGCCGATGATGATATTTTCATGTTGATTTATTCGCCTCGGATCGGCCGCGTCGGACGAGCAATCGATCATGGAATTTCACGCGTCACGCTTAAAAAATGAAACGCGCCTAAGCACCAGAGAAAGCGAGCCGGCCGCTTAAGGGACGCGGTCTCGAAGAAGCGTTTGCTCGGCCGGGCTGATTGGGCGTGAAGCGTTAGTTTTCCATTATTCGCTTATCCCGGCCCGACGCCTGGAAGCGAAGGAAATCGTTCGCCGTTATTCCCCTCGACACGTTTATTGAATTTTTGTTTTTCGGCACGTCGCAATATCAGGCGGGCGCGTTCCGGTGTCGGCGTTCGGGGGGTCCGCGTTCGCGCCGGGCGCCGGGCGCCGGACGAGATAAAATATTTAACATGGCATTGCCCGAAATTTGTGAATTATTGCGCGATAAATATTCACTACGCGGTTTTTCTACACGCGCGTCCACTCCGCCAGACGCCTATACATTTAAAATATAAATAAATATCAAACACGAAGCGCTCGCGCAACGCGCCCCGCGCCCCACCCGGAAAACAGATAGCGCACCAGACAGAGTATTTATTCGCTCCATTTGGGGGGGCGGGCGCGCTTCGATCGGCGCGCCGCTGCAAATTAATTAGACGCGACGTAAAATCCGAACTGACGCGCGACGTTAATTGCGCAAATTTTAAGCAGTGCAGCGTGCGAATTATAGATCCGCAGAAAGGCGAATCTATTTGCATAATTTGAAACTTTTCGTATTTTCTTTGTGCCCGCGCGCTCCGACGCGCCGCGACTGGAATAAAGGCAATTTAACTTTTGAATCTTCATCGCCGGTCGCGCCCCGGCACGTACGCCGCCGCCGCCGCCGCGTGTGGCGCAAGTGTTTTTAAGTAACAGGTTTCGCCGCCGCCATAACACGAGCCATTATAGCGCTAAAAGGTGCGCGCGGAAAAGAAAATCGGCGAGTTTACAGCGTCGTCGGCGCGCGCGTCGCCTTAATTGGCATTCGTCGTTTGCGCCCCGCTCGAGGGCGGCGCGAGGATGTAATTTGGAATGTAGCAGTTGTTTCCACCGCGAAGTCGTGGAATTCTCGAAATTTTTCGCGAAATTCTTCGCGACTTCGGCGGAAACTCGACTTGAACCGCCCTCGGCGGAAATCTTCGCGGGCGCGACGCAAACGTCACGCAAATTTGTAGCCCGCCATTAATAAAATACACTTAAGGTTCCGAAGCGGGGCGCGGGCACGGGCAAGTTATACGCGTCAGAGCGGGGAGCATAGTTTTGTACGAGCTTAAGCACCTGGAAAACGTCGCGTTATTAATCAGACCTACATCACGGGAGGACCCGCCGCGCCGCGAGATGGAGCTCCCGACATAATTACTATTATATGTGTTGGTCTCCCTTCTTAATTAATTGCCGGAGTCGCGCACGCACCCTCTCCGGGGACCGGGATCCGCTCAGCCCAGAATGTATGCGAATACAATGTACGAACGTAACTATCTGCACGGGGGCGAAGCAAACTTAGTCTTGAACTAAATACAACGCCCGCAAACCGCGCGGTGGTGCGCTCGCCACAAAGGGCGAAGGCGCAATAAAACGAGAATTATTTAATGGTCCGAATGGGATGGATAAATAACAGACTCCCGAGGTGGTTGCGTGGTCGGGAGCAAATTTCCGAATTAGACTTTGAGAACGCGTGCGTTCGGATGCTTTTTAGCCGCGAGCGGCTCCGCAGCGCCGTCATATTTATTTATTTAGACCCCCCCACGCTCGGCGCCGCCTCGCGGCCGGATGTAAATTTCCTCCAGGAAGCATAAGTGTAAGTACGTCTTAAACGCGCGCGCGGGTTAGTTAGTGGGACCGTGGAGACCGTTTGTCGGAACTGCAGCTCGGAGGCCGTAAAAACAATACCATAAATATTTAGGCGCCGCCCGCCGGCTCGGGGATGGGCAACATGCTGTTGTCGTTGGACCCGGTGAATTATTGGCGAGCGCCCGGAACGGTTCATTACCTAAATTACTGCGTCTCGAATTCCGCAATTACCGAATGTATTAATTAATATAATGGCCGCGATATTCGCGCGGACATGCGTTTCCTACTTGTTACTCTGCCACAGGTTGTTTTCGCAAACGCG
>JARRAA010023066.1:0-12327 GCA_030557295.1 Ecitodaemon sp. MM-2014 | reverse complement strand
GGAATACGTCGGGCTTAATGACGTCGCATCCGAAGAATAATAAGGAGCCGTGCGAGTTGTACAAGAATGCGGAAGAATATCTAAGCGCAGGTAATGCTTCTACCGCGGGTAATAACGGCAAATGCAATGCGAACGTGAAACATGAAACAAGCAGAAGGTGTGCGACGTGGAATGCAAAATTGCGAACACGCCGGGCACGTCTTAATATTTCCATCATTCCGACGGTGCAACGCGCGATATGTATGCGCGCCTTGTCGCGCACGTATCGGGTGTAATTCTCGAATTTGCGCCGCGAACGAAACTCGCAAAAGTTAGACGGTAGACGTTGCCGCGTAACTCCCTAGAATCGGGACCAAACACGAGCGCCGCTAATAATACTGTACGGCGAGTGTTGCGTGGAGGCGCCGGGCAATTATCGTTCGAATGGTGGTGATTTTTCAACGCAATATTGGGCTATTTTGTGCGCCGCAGTTGTATGTGCGCTGCTAGGTCTTGTATCCATTCAAACGCGAATAAATTTTCCGCAATATTTCGTTAGAATGCGTAAAAAGCTCCGAAATGCTCGGGCACTCTGTATTCACGGACATTGTCGCCGCGTCGACAACACGCGACGCGCGCTTATCATAACAATAACAGCCAATCTGCATGACGTTTGCATATCTCCGCCCGAGCATGTGCGCACAACACCCGCACAGATACGTCCGAGGTCTTCACCGAGAGGTCCTCTTGCGTCTTGCGCCACTTCACACACGAAGAATCGCGCCAGCATCGAATCACGATCACAATGGAGGCCTAGTTTGGCGCGTTCGCTTCTTGTTGCTGGCCTCGCAATGTCAATGGCAGGCGCGTAAGCCCCGAGGAGATTCTAGGACTTTCCGCGGCGCGTGGGCGCGCCATGTGTGGGGGGCACGAATGGGGCTGGAAGTAGCGACATCGAGAATTGAGTGAATCGGGATAACGTATTCAAGTCGCATTTTCCAATTTTCAAAATAAAAAAGCGCCGCGTACCCATTTAATTCGCATCTTCCCGGCGCTCGCTCGCCGGTTTTCATCCACTCAACAATCTCACGGTCGCTACAAATAGGCACATTGCGAGACCCGCCATTCGCGCATTATCTGATCACAATGGAAGCAATAAGCCTCCCATCGTTGATAGGAAATTTGATGTTCGCGACTTTTGCCCAACTACACGCACGTCTTTCACTGAAAAATAACATTCTTCCAAATGTTTTTTTTATTATTCTTCGTTTTATTTTATCCTTTGTTGTTCCTCTTTAAAATTTCTATCTCATTTACTACTTTCATCTTTTCCCACTTTCGACTCGCGCGTTTCGAGGTAATCGAATGTGTTCCTGGCGCTCGCGTTCGGCTTCCTCGGGAGAAATCTTATTCGCAGCTTGCATACGTTTCTGCCGAGGCCTTCGCCCGGCAAAGCCAACCAGTTCGGGGTCGCGCGCATTCAAAGGAACTAAAAGAAAAGCGGGACCAGACCGACCCGCCGAAAAGCGCTTACTAATGCTCCGGGCGCACGGACTTATCCGTTTGCCGCCCACGCGATCATTGTGATGCTAACGTATTCCCGCCGACGTTTGAATATTGCAAAACCAGAAAGAATACTTTCCCGGGTTTGTTAACGTCTGACCGTTAAGTATGCCGGGAATCCCAATAACAGCGAACTTAATAAATCTCGTAATATTGCGAAGCTTTTTTTAGAGTTTCGCTTCATAAAACACAAAGGTTAAAGTTCACTTAAGCCCGCCTCGGAGAGATAACGTTATTTGACGTTGATCAACGTCGGACCTATTTTTATCTAATTTTTCACTTTCCGCTCTCGTCTTCTCGGGGGCTTCCCCGGATCCGGCGCGTTCTTGGACTTCTATAGTCGCTTAGTGTAGCTGTAATTTCGAGCGAAGTTAGTTTAGTTCGGAAAGTTGTAAATAGAACGCGCGGGCTGGCACAGAAGTTTAACTCGGTTTGGCTTTCGACTTTTGTTGATAGTGATATAAGGAAGCGGAAATTCAAAATATGACATGCTCGAGGCCGGCTTTTCTATCGCGCGAGATTCGCGGCGGTTAATCGCCCGATTTAATCTTCCGGCGCAATCTTCGCTCCCCCTAATCAATTACTTTCGCCGAGGGTGTTTATTTGCCAATTGTTTCTATTATATTGGCTCGCGGCGGAGAAGCCGCGCGGCAGTGCGGCCGACTAGGAACAATAAATTTCCACTTTCTTCGGCTCGCACACAATAGATGAGCGCGTCCGCATCCGAATCGGGGCCACGGATTCCGTCTAACCTGTTTTAACCGCACGCCGGCCGCCGCAACCCCCCGCCGACAGATAGCGGCTTAATAAACTACTAAACGCTTCCAGTTAGACTCGCGCCAGATTTATTTCGACGGCGGTTTTTCGATCCGGCCCGAAAGCTTCTTATCGACACTCGCTCTCCTCGGCGCATGACTATAACCATCTCCGGGCGTCGAAATTACAAGGCGTTTGCCTTCGAAACGGCGCACTTAGGACGACGCTTTCTCTCCGCGCCGTTTTTTTTCCCGTTTTTGAAGATTTGATCGCGAACGTCGGCGCTCGGGGCGGCCGAAGCGCGGGGAGTTATATCGAGTATATTTTCTCGATGTCGCCGTGGGATGGCTTTAAAAAATTGAACAAAGAATACACCCCGAAGATAAACCGAGCGAACATTGAAAATACATTGTACAGACGCGCGCGTTACAGTCATGTGAACATCGGAACGAGCGAAAGGCCGCCGAGCGGCCGGCATTGAGCGCGCGCGCGCGTCGAACAAGCGCCTCGACGTTTCGCGGTCTTTTCATGCGGAGCGTCGGGGCGCAGAGAGAACAGTCACCTCCCGGATGCGGCTATAAATTTTATCAGAAAGCCATTACGCCGAGAGGGCGCGCTCCGCGCTGGCGCTCGTGGCGGCGTGAATGAAGATCGGAATAAAGTCGGAAATGAACCGCGCGTCGACTCAAAAATTTGCTCCGACGAGCAGGCCGTCGCAGATGGCACCGTTCGGTCACGCTCGCGAAGGTATCGCCTTCGCCGCGGACTATTTTCGCTCCGAAAATCTATACAAAGTGAATTATTTCGTGCCGCCACGTCCGACGCCGAGGCGAATTCACTCTCGTGACAAACGACTGGATACGCGAGAACCTCGTCCTGAATGGAGCGAGCACAATAATTGGAACAATAACAGCGCTAAAGAGAGAATATTACACAATGTCTTTGGACGTTCGTGCGCGAGCGCGAATTAATATTTATCGCTTTCGAGTTACATAATGCCTTTCATGCGCGCATTTTGCGGCCGGGCATTACCATTCCTTTGCCGCCCGCCGCCCGCCGCGCGTACCTTTATTCCGGGTTAATGCCGTGTGTGCGGACGAAATTAATAATTTACGCTCATCGTGTCCTTATTAAACATTTACAATCGCGCACATTTCCGAGCGCGGCTGGAAGCTGTGTGGATTTGGTCATGCACATTTGTCCCGAAAAGGTCTGGAAGGACCCGGGAACCGGCAAAGGACTCGCGGTATAACTAACACTATATAAATAACTATGCCGCGCATTGTTTGGCGGGGTAACCGCGTTGAATTTAACATGGCCCGACGCTCTGGCGAAACAAATATTCGTCGGCCGGAAAGTGCCGCAATACGAAAAGTCGAAAAACACTTTGTCGCTTTCGGCGATTAGTTTCTCATCCGCTCGGATTGCGTTCGCATTTATCTCATCGCGGGGCCAGCTCAGGTCGCCCTCGCGCACTGTCACCCCCTAAGTCCAGGGAGCTTCGGGCGAATATAATGTCCCGACCGATTAATCATTTTTTATTCAATTTATCGACTAAGTCTTCAGCATATTTTTTCATCCTCGCGGATCTCGCGTGCAAGAGGGCTTATTACTTATTTCCTCTTTCGCGCTGGCCTCCTTCGGGCGCGGGCGAACCTTGGTCCTTAGCGCCTGGTCCGCGTCTCGGCCCGTGATGCGAAACGGAGGCGTTGCGAAGGCGCGCGTGCCATTTCGTATATTTCATCCTTTTCGCGTGGCATATTCTTAGCGGCTGAAATATTATCTACGGCGGGCATTATTTTTTGCGCATTCTTCTTTATTTGCCTTATTTTTCTTAACGCGCGCCGCGGGCGTAAGCTTTTTGTACGCGCGCGCGACGCGCGCTTAATAACCGAGCGCGAGCTTTCGCGAAGCTCGCGGCGAGCGACTCGAAAACCGCGCAGATGGATGCGATGTCTATATATCTCCGCACATATTGAAAACGCTGGCTGTCGCGTAAGGAAACAAGCGGTTTTCGCGAGCATTGAATTATCATGCAGTGCGCTCGGAAGATGATAAATTCGGCCGCCTCGCGAGCGAATGCTGCGCTTATAATTTTTGCGCGCCCCGGCAGAAATGAAAGGGCATAAATACAAAATATAGAAAGGCATAAGGGGCGTAAAAGTTTTCCGGGGCTACCGGCGGAAAATGCGCGAAGCCCTATGAGGCATGGAGGCACGTCCGCGCATCGCGATGTCGAACGTTTCGCTCGTATTTTGCGCGCAACTTTGCGCGCGGCGCGTTTGTTTTTCCATCTGGGAGCGCCTGTTTGCGCGCGCGCGCTCCTCTCTCATTTTCCCCGGCACTCCCGGCGCGGAAATAAAACATCATAACCGATGCTGCGCCCGGCGGTCGCGCGGGAAGCGGCGGATGCGTGTAAGTAAGAGCTACCGGTTCGCGTTAACCTGGATTTATCCAGCGCGCGATACGCGCTTTGCCTCCTTTCGTCCGGCGCCGGGCAGGCCAAATTGGAAAAATTGAAAATATTGATTCATTTCGGAGATTCGAAATTCCACCTCCGGCGGATCCGAATTGATCTCCGCCCCTATTTCGTTGCACGAGGACGATTGAGTATCGCCCGCGATAAAGATTCGTTTCGATCGCGAATTCCACGTGTTTCGAACGTACTGTAACGTTTCTAAACGTGAGTAACGCCTTCCACGCGATTCTGGATTATTTCATAAATTTATGAGCGCGCTGGGCTCGCCGAAGGCTGAAAAACTTCAGCGCCGGAAGCAAATAGAGAACATTTGCTCCAAAGTAGCCATAAATTTCTTGTTTTGATTGTTTCGAAATTGAGTTTTTCTTTTCTGCGTTTGAAATTATCGGCGCTTGCAATTGATAATTCTCGAACTTCGTATCACTCGTCTTCAATCTTTTGAAACAAACTTTGGAATGTGAACTAACAGGAGGTACTTTTGTTACAGATGACTGCAACTTAATTTTATCAACTCTACTACTTCAAATGGTAAGTCTACTTGTTACAATTGCGCAAGGAAAAATTAAAAAAAGGAATCAAATTATTTACTCCGCATTCTACCCTATTGTGTTTATTGTGTAATACAAGGACATCGAGATCAAATTTATCCGTCTCTCAGAGCGCGAAAAAGATAAAGTCGATTGTATTACATCTCACGTAATCCCGGAAAGGTAAAACCCACGTTTTATGACGCCGCCGGTCGTCGACGCAAGACCGCATTTGTAGAAATGAAACGGGAGGCCGAGCCGCGGACCAACTTTGATGGCATGCCGCTCGTCGGCCGCCTGAAAAATTAATATGGACGCGTAGGCCGAGCGCATGCATGTAATCCACGCGCCGGCGGAGCTGTAATTCTTAAGTTCCCGCCACCCTTCCTCCAAGATAAAACTCCCGCCTTAGGTGGAATTTTTGGCATTAAAACCCGGACGCCCGTGCGTGAAGCGCGGCGGGCATAAAAATAAATATTGAAAGCGCGGGGTTAGTTTTTATTGTTATTACCCTTCACGACTTGTACGCCATTATCATTATACGCGCTCTGCGGAAGGCTGGCGCTCGCCTTGTGGTTCGAGACATGTGCAAAGTTACAATATTAACCTACTAAGAGTTTGCTCGATGGAACGCTGCGTTTCGCGGAGTCTCGGCGTTATTCCTCCGGAACACCCAGTGTGTTTGGTCCAAACGCCGGCTTAAAAAAGTGTGTCGTAAGTACTCCGCCTCGGCACATCACAAGTGCGCGCAGTGAGTGCATAGATATAATAAAGAAGAAGCGAGTAGAAAGATAAAGTTTGGCGAAGGCGCCAGTCACCCAAAAAACGTAACGAGCGGAACGTGCTGTCGTTTTCTTCTTAAATAAACCCGTCGACAGTTTATTGAAGGACTTTGTGCTTTTATATATATTTTTTTTTTGTCCGATGAGGTTAACCTCTGATCTGGTCTGATGATATTCGCCATTGCAGTGCCCCGGAGCAAATAATGTTGTTACGACTCAACATTAAACGTGTTGACGTAAACATGCTGGGTGCGTCAACCGCGCTCGAGAGGAGATGCAATATTTTACGGCTTTTATCAGTCGGCAATAATGTTATTACTTTTCATTGGAAAAGCTGCGCATTGTTCAAACGAAACTTTCAGTTCGAGCGCTTTAACGTACGAAAATAAATGCGAAATTGTCGCTCACTAGTAAATCAGATCAAGCACCGCGCGATAATTTTGATTTGCGCGGGTTTTGATAATTGGTGAATGATGCAAATTGCATTTCGGAAATTTTCACACAATTTCTGACTGTCCGCTCGCCGCAATCATGGCGGCGGCACGCCGGGCGGTCATGTTTGCACATGCTCGCATTCGCCTCGTGGATAGCATGCCACGCTTACATTTATGGGACAAACATGATTGCAATCACGACCGCAACTCGTATTGCTCAGCATCCGCCATGCAGCAGCGCCCGACAACATCTCCGATACATCCCGACCCCGCATGGGCGCGCATCCCGCGTTAATTGGACGCCGCGTCGCCATACCAGGTATAGCAGCGTTGCCACAAATAACCAGGAACTTTAACCCTTACCGTCACGCTTTACAAAAAATATAACGCAATTATTGTCCGAAAGAGTTCCGAGTTCCAAATGAGTTCGGCAGGCTTGGGTGGAAGGTTTGGAGAGGACGCTGTATATTCCCCCAGGGTTTGCATCGTTCGGGTCATTTGGGATGGCCGGGGACATTGTCGGAGCAGATGCACTGATAGCGCAAATATCGAAATATCAGCAGATAACGCAGTAATGCGACGCGCTGCGCGGGACTGTAAATCTTGGTCGGAACCAATCGGCCGATAGGCTCGCCCCGACGGCTCGAAACGCACCCGCAGCAATTCCCGGCTCGGCGCATCGGCAATTTCAATAGCAATTCCAATCGCTTAATGCGCTAATGCAGCGAGAGATTTCGCAATGAATCCCGGTGTCGCGGCATCACAACGCCGACACCGTGGGAGCACCCGGACCGCTCCGATTCCGATCCCGACTAACCGACGCCCTACCCGTGACGCCGATTCGGGGACGATCGGAATTGCAATCCGCGCGCGAGCACCCGACGAATTTAGCCTAGTGCGACAATCCTGTCGATCCGTTTGTGGCCAATCGGCTTTGTTCGCGCGCAATAATTAGCTCGGACGTTTCGCCCGTGGGCGGGTGTTTCTTCGCATCGAAATAAAGAAAACTATAACAACAAGTTCGCAACTGTAACGAACATTAAGCATAAGCACGCGCGTAAATTTCCTCGGCCCACTCTCTGTCTGCGCGAAGGGTTTAATGTTTGTTTAAGTTCTGGTCGGTTCTGGGAACCATTAAAAGTTTGCGCTTCCAAGGTGTTACCTGCATCCCCATACATCTCGCACACTCGCAGGTATATATGGGTCATTAGTGCTAGTGGTTTTCCGCGCGTTTTCCACCTCTTGCTTTACGTTTGCGTTCGCGTTCACCTTCGCGGCGTTCGTCTACGGCATCCGCGTCGCGGCCCTGCGGGCGGGTTTAAGGGCGCGTTAGTAATCGCGCTCTGCGGCGCCGCCGACGCGTTCGCACTCAATGACTCGGTGACCGGGCGAGAGGCGCAAAAGGAGGGCTTCTCCAAACATCGAACGTTTAACGCCGCGCGCAGAAGTTACGCGCTTCGCGGGCCTTCGGGCTCGGCACAAAAGTTTCGAATAAACGTGTAGTGCTTTCGCATCTGACCGTGTCCTTTCACCCGAACTCACCAATCCGAAAAACCGCGCGACGGCTTGCAAGAAAAATACCTAAACACACGATTTTATTATCGCACTTTGAGCAGAAATAATAGTGACGGAATAAAGTCGGAAAAATATTCGTTGGGAATTAATTACGGTGGCGGTGACGTGAATGCCCGGCGCCTCCGCTGTATTCCCCCATGTAAACTCGACGCAACTTTGCTAAATCTAATCACTCGCAATCCGTAAACGCAGTTGGCGCAAGTTAGCATCAAGCATGCGCGCGCTGCCGGCGGTTGTCCTCGACACTATCCTGACATTTTCCGCCCGGATTCAATGGCATTAGCCCGGCACACTGACACACAATGGCCGCGCAAAGTGGCGAGCGCGGATTGAATCGCCGAGCGAATTTTAACTTTGCGCCGGACAAACGAGCCGGCTCCGACAAAGTCGGGCGGCGCTAATAGTTAACAATAGTTTTGACTCGCGCGCTCGGAAAACTGCGCGACCAACGACGGTCGCAACCTGGCGCAAAGTTTTAATGGTTTTAACGCACCGGAAACAAATGATCTCAAACGACGGGAATTCATGCACATTTAACATCCGGATTTTGCATGCGTTTTTTTTTTGACGAAATACCACAAGCAAAGCACGTTCGCGAGGTGCGCGCATGCGTGAAGAAAATGGGCCTTCTTTATTCGAAGCGCAAACGAGCGCGTTTTAATTTACACGCACAGATTCGCCTTTGTAATTCTAATTCGTTTAATTCGTCCTACTTAACACTCTGTCGGACAAACTCCGGCGTGTAATTCGTTTCTTTTTCGTCCGACGTGCATTTTCGGACACGCAATATGTGTATCAAATGTCGTGCCGGCCCGTTCTCGCATTTTTATCGCGCGGCCGGCGAGCCGCGCGCGCGTCGGCTGTTTTTTTTAATTACGGCCCCGGTTAAATTAATTAACTTGTTACGTTTTTTTTTACGCGCGCGGCACGACGCCGACACGCTACGCGATCGCGCGAATTCAACGCGTCCATTGTTTGTTTAATGAGGGAGCTTTTTAGTTGCAGTGCTTTTTTAAGTTTTCGCGCCGAAACGGGGCGCGCACGAAGGGCCCGGGTGCGAAGCGCTCCCGTTTAATTAGATCCCGACACCGGTTAACTAGTTTGTATTAAACGGATGACATGTTTAATCTTCTCGACCTACCGGGTGTTGCGACATACCGCTGAAAATACGCGCTGCAAAATGCTAATATGAAAAATTGGAGGAAAAAAGTTTATTGTTTATTGGTGGGAGCGCCGAAAAGTTTCGTCGAACTTTTCACAGGCCACATTTCCGCCTAACCGATGTTAATGAATATTTAATGTCCCTCCGTTCGGGATTTTTTTGCGCGGCATCGACTTGCATCGATTCGAATCTGAAGTTCTGTAATGGGAAAATTGCCTCGGCTGTGGAAATGTATGAAGCATATTGGCAACTTATAAAAACTCGCTTTTGTGTGTCTTCGTCTCCCCCCGAAAAAAAATTACCGAACGCTTCAAAACTTTCCGCATAACGTATTCGATTCGATGATTTCGGCTTTTTTTTCTTGGACAAAACTCCACACGTTGCGTCGACCTGCGATCGAATCAAATAACGCCTAATGAAATACGAGACAATGAAATCAATAAAACATTTTCGCGGGGGAGTTGGCAGTCGGGTCACACGTCGCGCGTCCGCAAACTTTTCGGCGGCGTTGTGTTCCTCCGCCTTTTAATATTTTATTATCGTCGAATCAACTCGTGTGCGCAGTGCACGGGCTCGGGCGTCGATCGCGGCGAAGGAAAATTGACGTCAGTGCAAATTGTAAATGCGGCAGTCGTAATAAAAGTTACGACCGGCGGGCTGGGGCGGAAGGGAAAAGTCGCGCACGAATTGCGCAAGACAAGCGGGACGCCGCGGCGCGCTTCGAGATGCCGAATTGGAGGTGACTGGAGACGGACCGAAAGTCGAAGAGAACCGCGCGGCGGAATTTTATTAATGCTATATGTCGCGTATGGGGAATTAAGGCGCGTTATGAAAGATGCAGAGGATGCCGGACATGCTTTCGTTACTGTTTGGGGAACGATAAAAGCATTTCGCCAGCTTTAAACTTTCCTCGATTCGATTGTCCTCGGCGCTTTTAGGAGATCCTTTTTCGGAATTTATTTATTTTTTCTCGCTCAGATTTTTCGCTTTGCGCGGTCTTGTTTAGTTTTATCGGCCTATTGTTGGTTTTTTACGAGTTCGCGGCGCGGTGCGTTACACCCGACGCAATAAATATGATCTGATTTTCCGACGTTAGCCACCCCCGGCTCGCCGTCCCCGTCGTAACTCTCCGCCGCAAGCCCCAACACCAGCTCCCTGCCCTTTCCCGCGTACAAATATATTTGCCGCGTGCGGAATCTAACGGCGGAATCAGATAAAAAGCAACATCTGAATACAGTCAAATCTTTCTCGTCGCGCCTGCGGCAATCATCAAAATCGCATGTCGTAAAAGCGATAATAAAACATCATAAATGTCAGCTTGTCTACGGCTTTATCGCGAGATTTTGGATGAAAAAGAAGAACGGAATTTAATTTCTAGCATGCGATGTTTTTCAAAAATGAGGATATCTTCCCGCATCGAAACATGGAATGTAATTAGTTAGTACGCAACTGCAGTTGTGCGCGAGTCGGGGAAAATTAATGAATCAATTTGGAGCCAGGTAGTGAATTTTACTTTAGAGAAGAGAAAAAAAACGAACAAGGAAACGTGGAAGGTTGAAGATGAAGAATTGCTTCTGCGTGAATAGAATTAGCCGGCGCGCAATGTATAGCAGCACAACAATAAAAAGAGGAAATGAACGTGACGTTTTATCAAATATGACTTGACGCAGAGAGATTGATTATGAAGAAACAAAGAGACGACCAAAAGCCTCCGTAAAAAAAGTACCTAATAATAATTTTTATCAATTTTTCGTGACGCAAAATGTTTTTTTAAGGGTTTTAGCGTGTAATTTAATGATAACTTAGTTTTCCGGTTGTTTCCGGCAATAACGGGGTCACGACAATATCGAAATATCCCGACGCAACGACAAACTACATAAAGAAAACGAATTAATTAGCGAACATAATAAATGCCCCGCGTTGAAAGTAATAGCGCTGCTTAGTGCTCGCGAGTCGAAATGAAATCGACCGAATTGTGGCGGGAAATGGAATAATTCGCATGCAATCCGACAATTATTACCTTTTGAATATAAAGTCTAATTTGTTTCATTGTTTCCCTACATTAATCATTGCCGCATTACTTTTCTACGTAAAAATATTCGAAACAAGCGAAAATAAACGGGTATATTGACCCATCGCGGATTAGCTGATTTCATTCCGTATTGCGATTTGTCACACCGAACGTAATTAATAAATACATTAGCGCTAGCGCACCTTGCAATAATAAATAATCTAGCATCGGGCCAAGTTGTCATTTGCACGGCGGAGCGAAACAGCGCTGTTAAAATAATTTACTCAAAACGCGCGCGCGCGCGCGGTGTAATCGAATAAAACAATAAATAAATTTATATGTCTTCATGCGCGCCCTCGGTGCGAAAGTGCGAAACGCGTATTACGATATTAATAATAATGAAAATTTATTGTCAACGGCATAAAATGCGCCCGGCTGCAGCGCGTTATCGCGCTCGTGTTCGGCGGAATAAATAAATTTCAATAAAACTCGTTATGTTCGTCTCGCATCATATTCTATCCGCGGATGTTTTTATTTTTATTAGTTGTGCTTCGCGTCGCGCTCCGGCCACCGGAAATGGGACGAATTTCGGAAATGCGAGATTCGAAATTGTTTGTTGCTCGGATGAGCATGCTGACAGCTTCGAGGATAAAGGAAATATAACATAAATATAACACATATGGTTTTCTAGAATTGTAATATCCCAGCAACATTGATATTAAATACATGGAATATAGCGTAAACTAATTTAATTTTGTGAATTTTTCTGCCAAAATTTTATAACGTTCCACTTATGGTTCTTTTATGGTTCTGATATAACGATGTTTACGAATGACAACTTATTCGAGAAGTTGATACTGCTAGGCTGCCACCAGTCATAATTGATCACTATTCCAATTTAGTTGTACATTTGCTGCAAATCACAAATATTCATAGCTATCTTTGATTTCAACAATTTACAAGGAAATAAAAAGGGGACAGTTCTCGTATACTCGAGGATTTCTAATCATTTTTGGCCACTGCCCTTATTCCTTGTCTGGATCTCCAGTCCAGTCAAAA
>JARRAA010023043.1:0-16016 GCA_030557295.1 Ecitodaemon sp. MM-2014 | reverse complement strand
TAGTACAGAATGTCATTATCGTCCAATAGCGATCGCAATTAATAATATTAACCAACGAACGCGTTCGCCGAATTTGCTTGCAAATACAAACAAAACTAAAACGTTATACTGCTGTAATGCACCATTGAAGATATATCCGTTTGCACGATCACCGCATTTCGCGTTTGCATTGTGAACTTCAAAACGACGTAAGCTTGAGTAAATTTATGAATAAGATAGACAGACGCTGCGCAGACGCAGATCATCGGCGTCGAATTAATAGCTCGTTAACAAGGGCGGTTTTTGTGATTTTTTTTGTCGCTTTAACGTTTTTCATCTTGTATCGTTTAAGTTTATGTTTTGTTTAGTTTTGTAACCTCGGTTATCCTTACTGAATCAACTAGTCGTTAATACATATCTCGTATAATAGTTGGACAAAATACTTCATCTAATATTGACTCCAAAAATTGGTAGTTTTCCTTAGCTCGTTCTCCTTTACGCGATCCTCGACAAAATGGAGTTTTCGAATTTCACGTAGGCCGCTAGATGTCAGACAATAATAATTTAGTTTTAGTCATTTCCGCAGTCTGTACTGCTAGATCATTCGCAATTTTATAAAGAGTTGTTTTTGTGTAAGATGGTGTGTATATTTAATGCTAACGAGAGGCCGCGTTTTTTTTAAGCAAAAATTCGTCCGTTTAAAGCGCTTAATTTACATTTCATCTCATGACACACTCCTCACTTAACACTTTCGCTAGTGGTTCGTCCTATGCGAGCCGTAAATTCTTGCCACGCGTTCGCATAATCGCAAAATTTGCAAAACACTCCACACGACGTTAGCAAAAATGTGCGCGCTCGTGCGCCGCACATTATTTAAAATACTATGTAATAATAAATCCTTGTAGAATATTAATAATGTTTGATTATCATACAAATACAAAATAATTATTTAGCTTAGCTACCCGTGTTGTTCATATACGTGTTTATATACAAACAAGTGTTATCAGATCACCGATTATCATAATTTAATAAATACGCGTTTTTCCCTTCGCTATCAGTATCGTCATCTCCGAAATCATCATCACTATGCTCAATATACATAATTTTCTACAAACCATGCAAGCAGCCATCTCGTGGCTGCCATGGCAACGGGGCGCGCCATTTTGTTTTACTCCTTACTTGAAAATAAAACAAAAACACTTACATTATAATTGCATACCGTTCACGTACATTTTGTTCAGTGTGTCATTTCTTCGATTATACGCATTTTCATTAAATTCATCCATGGAAATTCTCTTCCTAAGCGTGTCTTGTGTCTTTGTGGTGATTGTAAAGTTTCCTATGCACCTACGCACTTATAATATACCTAAGCATAACCGGAAATTCTATCACCAAAGCGTGGTGAAGTTAATATTCGCGAAGCCGTTGATTTTCCGAACGTCCCAATACTTTCCATTGTATTCCCACACGTCCTCCTTGTCGTCGACGCGATGGGAGAACCAAAGCGGATCGTGCTTTTGTTTGCCCTCCTCCCGTGCCTTTCGCCGATCGCGCTGAGCGGATTCGAGTTGCAATTTAACGTTCTCCGCGGACGTCAGGTCTCCGACCTCCAAGGCGCGTTGATCGGGTCTCAGACGAGTGTCGGTGGGTGGTAGCATGTGTTGATCGGGGCCCAGTTCGTTCAGTTCCATTGCAAAGCGCGTGAAGCCGTAATACCGTTCGTGATTGGGCGGCATCGTGCCCGCCCTCCAGATGCACCTCGCAGAGGGCGCTACGCCGCAGTACAACGCCTCCGACCATTTGCCAAAGAGATTGTAGACGACTTTACCGGATTCGTCATAAACAGCACCGACGATCTACGAAAAAATACATCATTTCAACCTATGAACACAACAAGTGCACAGTCGAACACCAACCTCGTGCTTTTTCGCTGACCAATAGCTCGCTTTCGAAAACGTGAGCTTGCAGCTGATTCGTCCGTTGGTTATGTGCAACTCGCCGTACTGATCCACCCACCTCTGGCCGCTGAACAAATTGTGCACGCAAGTGGTGACCTTGTTCCACGTGTACAAGTCGCCCGTGCGTGGCAGCAGGCAGTGCACGTGTCCCATCGGCTGAAACTCCATGCTCTTGCCCCAGAACTTGGTCTTGATCCTGGCCTCCTGCCAGAACGTGAAGTTGCGACTCTCGGCGTGACACGCCGAAATGGGCGGATGATGCGACACCTGCTCGGCAATGAACTTGAAGCCTTTGTCCTCGCGTATGCATTCGTACGTTTCGCCGAGCAGCGGATTGAACGGTTTATTACCGGCGCGGCTGATAGAGTTCGCGTAGCTGCTGACAGCGAAGGCCGCGACGTGCACCATGCGCTCGTAAGGATCGTCCAACTCGGCGGCCTTGTCTAAAAGCTCCGAGTATTCCAACTCCTCGCAAAGCCTTTGCAGCATATTAAGAGGTTCGTTGAGCGCCACGGGCATGCTAATTTGCGACAAGTCCTTGCCGATATTTTTACACAACAGATTCCACAGGGATAAACCTTCGGTGTCCGGTCTGGGAGCTGGCAGAGTGGTCCGTCTGCCGGTCAAACCACTGCCGGATTCGTTAACGACAGAATTATTGGTTTGACTATAGTCCCCGCCCAGTTCGGATTCGGAGCTAATGCTGCCCTCCCCGCTGGACAGGGACCCCGCCTCCGAACTGCTGTCGCTGCCGCGCGTGCGCACTTCGGCTTCGAGATCTTCGTGCGCTTCTTCCGGCGGCGGCTTCTCGTTGCCGAGTTCCTCCGCGTCGAAGAACTCGCTGCCGCTCACGCACGAACTGCTGTAGCTTAAGGAATTATGGAACGGACGATGCTGAAAAGACACGATAAGAACATGTTAGCAGCGCCACCTAGTGTGGTATTACGTTTTGCATGCCGGCGGCGCCGTGAAATGGAAGACATACGGTTTCGGAGATGGGATCCACCGAGGACAGATCGCACAGATCGGCCAGTTCATGCACTTTGTTCAGTCGTGATTTCAGCTCGCCGTTTTGCTGCAGAGCCTGATTGAGCGACGCCTTCAACGAGGACACATAGCTGCTGTTCGCCGGCGCGATTGACATTGTTTGGACGTTTGCTTCGGCCTCCAACGCGGCGCGAAGGCGGTCGCGCTCGTTTGACATCGTTATGGCAACAGTTTTCAAATTACTTAATACTGAAACCCCAAAAGACACGCCCACGTTAACAACTCGCCTGAAACCCCCACCGCCGTCATTACCATTTTTAGCGAGGAATACAAAATCTTCTCTGGCTTGATTGTCCGGAGCCGAATAGGAATGTCTGTCCGAATTGTGATCGACCGGAAGGCTTTGCGGGCCCACCGGATACGCCGGCGCCAGCGAAACGCCATTGCCCGTGGCGCCCGGCGACACCGAGAGGGCGGAGCAATTCGAGAGCGGGGAGGTGTTATCGGGATCCAAGATGGCCGCGCGGTTAAACGTCATCGTCAAATCCACGCTACCGCCTTTGGTGGACTTCTTCTTTTTCAGGCCGAATTTTTTACCTTTCTTCACGTTAGGTGACAATCCCTCGCCCAACGACTGAAAATAAAGATCGCACAATCAGCAACGAGAACCGACGACCGTATGCTTGGTCAAAAACGCAGAAAACGCCGTGAATTTCCTACAACACAGTGTGATTCGCACAAAAGACAACTGCTGAAAATGACGTCGTTAATAAATGAACATGTATGCAAGGGTTTTAGTCGAAAACTGGTTGTTACGGTTATTCAAAAGTCGCAAATAGCGGTGGCTGAAAATCAAAAACACGTGCAATCGGCACGTGCGCTCATAGATTCTGGTGTATTCACGCCACGTGTACTCACGCGCAGAGAGCAAAACGTCTTTTGGCTCGTGGTTCGTGCAAGTCGGTAGCACCACGACCTCGTTCTGGCCAGACCGTGGCCGGACGCGAAACTCTCTATGCACTAATGTAAGACACATAGAGATTACAAACCTCGCAGTGACAAACTCTTATCGCTAGAAACAAGCGTCGCATGCGTGCGACCCATTCGATCGTCCGCTTGCATTCATTCGCAGTTATTCCGCGCGCGCGCGCGATTATCTGCATATTATTGCAATAAACGCAAATTGAAGAAGAAAGAGCATAGAGAAAGAGAGTGAAACTAATTTCGTGTCGCGTGCATTCCGACCGCTACCAACCTCTGTCTCGCCGTACGCCGAATTCGAGCATCCCTGAGATTCGATGGCGTTCAGCAGGCGCGTCAATTGCGTGAGATTTAATTCAATCAGCGTCGCGTCCTTTTGTACTTGCTCGATGGAGGTGGCCGCGTCCATCAGCCACGTGGACAGGCGATTGCCGTTGCCTAACGTCAGGCCGCGCGTGAGGCTGCCGTCGCGACTGACTATTTCGGGAGTTAGGGGTAGTTCTAGAACAAAATCCATGAGCGTCTTCGGCGAGCGTAAATCATTTCCACGACTCACTTCTATCTTCGCTGTTGGTGTTCAACAGTGTGCCTACTTTTGTACCATAATTCAATACGTGTTGCCTGTACAGGCGATGCACGGTGAGCTGATGCACCCAGTTCTTGAACGCCTCCTCCGTCTTCGCCTTCAGGTGGTAAATGAACTCCTCGGCATCGATGTCGATGCGTCGACGCGTCGCCTTGCTCGAAATCACCGACAAGCCAATGTCCAACGATCCGTGCACTTTCCCCTTGTTGATTTCGTTCTGTCCCTTGCCGTAAACCAGAATGCCCTTGTCCAAAATAAAATATCTCTGCAACACAACAAGCGGCCGAAATGAGCACCCAATTCGAACAAGTGCACGAGTCGCTCACCTTATGCCATCCCTTGAGCGGCCACTTTCGCTTCTTGTGCAAAAACCCGCTGAAGATGTTCGGCTTCTTCTCGAACTTCTGCCCGTCCTTGAGGCCTTCCATGATCTCCCAGTCGGAGCCTTTCCTCCGGCCCTTCTTCCTCGCCGGCGGCTTCGGCGGCTGGTTCTGATGATCGCCGACGCTCTCGGCGCTCAAACTATTCGTCTCGCCGCTGGCCTCGCTGTCGCTGGTGCCCGTGTGGGCCGCCTTCACCTTGAAGCTCATCTTCGGCGGCATCGGGCTGCGCTTCTTATCCATTTCTCTTCCACGCCTTCGAATTCGGATCGCCGAATGGGCAAAAATCAGCGGTACCCAACACTTTTTGTACTCGATGTTTTGTTCCACGCGGTGCGATCGACTCAGACGAACGTTTTGCGCTTATACTTTAATGGATGTCGATTTATTGTCATTGTGCTTCGCGCTTCGTCAGACGCCCACAGGAATCGCAATCGAAATCTGCAACAAACCGCTGAGCGTTAATATCATAACCTAGAAGATAACCTCGAAATAGATTTTTACTATTTTTATCGACCGCAGCAGCAGACGCTCCACTTTGATTGCGCGGCGCATAATTAAAAAGCCGCGGAGCAGATCGTTTAAAAGTTTTAAAGCGATTGTAAAATGCATGATTGTCAAACGACGGAATGCGACGAACACGGACACGCCGAGTCGTGAGAACGGCTCGAACAGCCAGCTGAACATGAATAATGCACTGCCAGCCGCACCGCGAGTTAATTATTAAGTTATAATTCGCTTTCTATCGATCTGTATTCTTACTCGCGTTCCCACCCGCGAGCATCTATTTATTTCCGGTTTGTTTGTCGGAACGTGCGAATGCACGCGAAGAAAATGCAAATGGCATTCCTTTAATATCAACATTAAACTCGACTAAACGTCGCGCCGAACTAAAACAAAGTAAGCGAAGTCATTTTATTACATCAAGTCGACGATAATTAAACAGCGTGATAAATATATCTAGCAACTATCGGGTTTGTTTACTGTGCTATAACGTGTGCTTAATTAACTTTATCAGTTGTCCCGGTATTAGTTTGGAGGTTGTTACGGATGAATCATGGAAAATTATCACTCTCCTGCTATGGAAATGAGTTTCTACGACATTTTGCATGATTACTTAGAGTTGACATGCGAAAAATTATGCAAATCATGAATCGGGTATATTTAGCGCGAAACTACGGCAATACACGGAAATCGCATTATTCATTTCATCCTTGAAGTGACAATAATTACGACACGCGACATAAAAATTATTATTGCTTGTCTATTTTTAATGACCAGACGTATTTTAATTGATTAATCGTTCGCTAAACATTGTACTTTGATTTGGACTAGGATGCGAGTTATTTTTTTTTTCTAACTAAACGTGCAAATGAAAGTGACAGAGGAATCTGAACCGTTTTAGCGTCCTCTGGTGGACTGTAGTTAAGACAGTGAAAGTGTCGGATAATTCTGATCATGTAAGATCTGTCAATTAGTTATTTCCAGTCGTCTTGTGTGGAATATACTTGAAACTGACAAGAAACTTATTTTATTATCCCCAGAGGCTCTTCCTATTATATAGCAACTTTGAGCGTCATCGTCCAATGGAAATAGAGGACGAAGAAAGCAAATAAAAGTGACAGATGAATATGACCTCTACCGAATTGTAGTTAAAGCATATGCCCGACAATCAGAATAACAAAATAAACCTCTTGTTCTGACACGTTCCTGCTACATAATATCAACAGATTCATTGCATGCAACCAAACGTACACACCACCGACAACTTTGTGCGACATCGTCCAATAGAAATAGAGGACGAGGAAAGCAAATAAAAGTGGCAGATGAATATGACCAATGGCAACCTGGCAATTCGTAAATTTTACCGCCCTCTACCGGATTGTAGGTAAAACATATGTCCGACAATTAGAATAACAAAATAAACCTCTTGTTCTGACACGTTCCTGCTACATAATATCAACAGATTTATTGCATGCAACCAAACGTACACACAACTGGCAGCTGCCTGCGTCATCGTCCAATAGAAATAGAGGGCGAAGAAAGCAAATAAAAGTGACAGATGAATATGACCAATGGCAACCCGACAATTTGTAAATTTTACAGCCCTCTGCCGGATTGTAGTTAAAACATTTGACAGACAATGAAAATAACAAACTAAAGTTTTGTTCAGACATGTTCCTGCTACCTAATATCAACAGATTCATTGCATGCAACCAAACGTACACACCACCGACAGCTTTGTGCGTCATCGTCCAATAGAAATAGAGAACGACGAAAACAAATAAAAGCGACAGAACACAATTTGCTGACGACAAGCTCGACCCAAAGCTCGAAAGCCTTCTAATCCCGGCAATCGTAAATAAAACACTTCCCGATCTGTATTACTACATCCTGGCATGTTCGGCCAACATAACGCACGCACTCGAAGAGACATAAACACGCGAAAACAAGCGAAACGCGCGATTTTTTTCAGCGCTGGCACCGCGTGTCATTGCGCGCTATAAATATCGCTCTCTAGGCGATTTAACGCGCGCTCTTGTACGTTTGCTGGCAAATGGTGAGTGCTGTGTACACGACACACGAGAAATATATTCATTTCGTTTCGAATGCGCTAAACAGCGACGCGTCGATTACAAAACAGCACGGCGCAACGACGCAGTACAATGAAAACAAACGAAATGCGCCTTTGTTTCCTACGGTTTTATTATTACATGCGCTTTTCGGTCGAAATCACTTTCGTTTTTTTTCTTACAAAATAAATGCGCTCGTAAGTGCACGGCACTTACATTGCGTTGATCACTCTTGAAATCGCCGACCTTCAAACTAATTTTACGAACGATCCGCGCATCGAAATGTTGTATTCCGCTCACTGCGAGTTGGCGTTTTTTTAATTGAGCGCCGGTGCATCCTTTCGTCAATATGAATATTTCATTGATTGCGCGACGCGGCGCGCGTGTTTGATTGGCGAGCGGCTGACCCGAGCCGAGCGTCGTTTAGTTTTTCCAAGTCAGAGTTGACTCTCGCGATCAGCCCCTAGTGGAAGAGGGAACTGGGTCACACCGGCACGCGACCGTGCGCTGCTCAATGAAACGTCCTGCGGCCTGCAGCAAAGCCCCCTCGTCGACGAATTACGAGCAACGCGGCGCGCTAATTCCAAGCGCCGAACTAACGCACGTTCGATTGTTTTGTTTCGCGTGCGACGCGATGGTCGCGTAATGTCTTTGCTTGTTTACCCAACGTCTGGCGAGGTCGCGCTCGGCCGGGAGCGTCGAGCAGGGGCGTGCGGGCGACGCGCGCGATGTAAATATCGCAATTAACATCGGCGGCGCTTCGCGGTCGGCGGCTGGCGTCGCGGCTAAGAGATTGCGGCTTCCACTTACGTAATTCTGCGTCTTCCGCAGGGCGGTCGGGGCACGCTAGTTCGTCTTCCGCGCGGACACCACGCGAACGAGATTCGAGAGTCGCACGACACTCATCACGGCACCGAACGATGCGCTGCGCCTCGCGATCGCCTCAGACGCGGACGCGTGCCTCGCGCTGCGGGTCTGCACTACTGGCTGGCGCGTATAAATACTTCATTGCGTCACTTTCGTTGACATCGCCGCCGCACTTTGTCAAGTACGGCCAGGACGTCAGGTGGCCGAGGCGAGGAACGCGGACTGACGGCGCGGCAGCGCGCTCGCCCTCGCGAGCGCTCAAGGTGAACTTCTGATTTCAGACGGCGCGCCGAACGTAGGCAACTCATTATACTGCTGTATAATCGTAAGTATTTTAAATTTTGTAGCTGCTTTCCATTCATACCATTTATAAATTATTTCAAAATATATCACAAATATACTTTTGTTTTGATAAGGCTATCATTTGTTTTTATCTACAACTCGAGTTATTTTGTCAGTTGTATCTTGGTAATATAAGCAACCCAAACTACAGATGAAACAAATGAACGCAGCTAAACACCTAAATCGTTATAATATTACAACGCGTTACATTTTAAACTATTTAGATATCATTAAATTAGTGTATTATTCATAACACTTGTTTGCTATAAGTAATTCACTTGTTTATAACTAATAATCTTGTTATTCTGACAGTTGTTTAATTTACTAATATATGCAACTCAAACTACACTTAAAACAAATGAACGTAAAATACTTTGAAATTTTTGTGTTTTCATGAAATTTGTTATAATTAACACAAAAAGTAAGATTCTAATATACATATTTATTAATATTCTACCTAAAAATGCCATTTACTATCCTGTTCTCAACATCTTAGCTTCCTTCTTCTCCTGCAACTCCTTCTTTTGTTCTTCGATAATAACTGCCCTTTCCTTCAAAAACTCTCCATACTCATTAGGATCCAAGTCTCTGACCACCTCAATCCCACAAGAATGTGCAGTGCCAATCAACATCTTGCAAATATTCTCAATAGGATAGGTTTGCATGTTTGCATCTTGTGCTTTGATCAAGGCAATCTCATAAATGTGCTTTAAAGTGACTCTCCCAGATATTTCTTGTCCTGCATCAGATATAATCATTATATTTATATAACAGGAAGATGTTGAATGTAATTTTTTACCTGGCTGCATGGCAGCTCTTTGAATTCCAGCTGCCTGCTTTAGGAAGTAAACTGCTGGAGGTTTCTGAATGGCCATTTCATAACTTCTGTCGGGATTTACGGTGGCTCTGCACGGGAGCGGAATACCTTCCTTGATGTCTTTGGTTTTCTCATTGAAGTCTTTGCAGAAGGCTTGAATGTTGATTCCTCTCTGGCCCAACATGGGGCCCAGCGGCGGACCCGCAGCGGCCATGCCAGCAGGAACGTTGGTGGATATTTTGCCGTGGACGATTTTCTCCACCACTTTCTTCATCGTTTTAAGGCGGGCCGCCGCTTTAGACATTGTTGTTGTGAGTGCTTTGAATGCTTTAGTTATGGAAGTTGGGAAAAGCCCCGGAGCGATGAAAGTAACCTAAAACGTGTGATCAGTGATCACAGCGGCAATCAAAAGTTTCAGGAGGTTGGAAGGAAAATATTTAGAGTTTTTGCGTATTAGTAATTGAGATTAAATAAATCTAGTAATATAGTTCATATTGTGTCTAATTTGTGTCAGGAATTAATTATCCTAAAGTTATAATTCGTATTTTAATTATTGATAGAAGTTTTTTAAACACTTTGTTGATTTTTGACAGACTTTGACAGTTTCTCTATTTTACTATAGGCAACTCAACGTACACGAAATATATCATCTTACTGGTTTCCGCAATAACAATCGCAGCAGCATTTTCCAAGAAAAATTGCGGAAACTCAACTTTAATTCACACAATTTGCGTATTTATACCAACCAAAAATGGCCCATTATAAAGGAGCAGCGTCCGACGCAGGAAGAGCGATGCAGTTGATGAAAAAACGCGAGCAACAGCTTCAGGACATTGAAATCCGAAAGAAGAAGATTGAAGATGAGCTCAAACTCAACCGAATCGAGAATAAATTCGCCACACATTACGATGCCGTGGAGCAACAACTCAAAGTAAGTCGCCGCTTATATTTTTAGCAAACATTTTTGACTGATTAATGCTTTAAAATAACTTTTAGAGCTCTACGATTGGTCTGGTCACTCTCAATGAAATGAAAGCCAAGCAAGAGAACATAGTCAAGGAACGCGAAAAGAAACTTGCGCAAAAACAAGCCGAAAAAGAGCGCGAACGACAAAGGGAGATTGAAGCCAAGCAGGCGGAAAAATCTAAACAAAAACGACAAATCCAAAGTTTATCGTTTAACGTCAACGAGGACGAAGAAGCGGACGACGCGGAGAAACCCGACGAGGACGAGGAGGAAGAAGAGGAGTCTTTCGACTCGTGGAAGCGCTCGGCCAAAAACTTCAAGCCCAGCAAGAAAATCAAGAAGGATCCGACGGTGGACACGAGTTTCCTCCCAGATAGGGAACGCGAGGAGGAAGAGCATCGGCTCCGCGAGGAACTCCGTCAGGAATGGGTGGAGCAACAGCAGAAACTCAAAGAGGAAGAGATCGACATCACGTTCAGCTACTGGGATGGGTCGGGGCATCGACGCACGGTGCGCGTCAAGAAGGGCAATTCGGTGTACCAATTCCTGCAGAAAGTCCTGGAGCTTTTGCGCAAGGAATTCTCCGAACTGAAAACCGTCATGGCCGATCAGTTAATGTACGTTAAGGAGGACTTGATCGTGCCTCACCATTACACGTTTTACGATTTCATTGTTACTAAAGCTAGGGGCAAGTCGGGGCCGTTGTTTCAATTCGACGTTCACGACGATGTCAGACTCGTGAGCGACGCAACCGTGGAGAAGGAGGAATCTCACGCGGGGAAGGTTCTGATGAGGAGCTGGTACGAACGGAACAAACATATTTTCCCTGCCAGCAGATGGGAGCCTTATGATCCTACCAAAACTTATGATAAGTACACTGTTAGTGATAAAAGTTCAAAACATTCATAGTTGATTAGTTTCAAAAATGATGAGAACACTGGGAAAATACGTTAGGAATTAATTGTAATAAACTGACGACGGCATCTTAAGTTAATAGAAAGTATTTTTGGCGCTAATTCCCACAAAACTTAATTATGTTGCCTTTTTGTATGTAAAAACTAAATAATTTTACTTTTCTATTCCGTAACCAACGTTTCCTTTGGTACGGAAGGTAAAGCCGCTAAAATGTCAGCGTCTTCCGCAAAAATCGGTTCGTTTTTTCTCCTAAAGAAATCGTGATCGTGCGGAAGACGCTCGACGATGTCCGTAGCCCAATGGTGCAGGATACAACGCACGTTGACTTTCTCCAAGTTATTGATCTGTACAAAACGTTATTAAACATAATTTAAGACAACAAATTATAACGTATTTACCGTTACTGTAACAAAGAACTCTTTCCCTTCATAATCCATGTTGGGGCCTTTAATTTCCTTGCTGGGCATTGTTATTGTTTCAGCGGGAACATGGAAACCGCATCTTCGGAAGCAAGCTTTGACATGCCATGCTTTCAAGGTCCATGGAGTGTCTTTGTTCATTGTTACAGTTAGATTGAGCTTTGATAATACATTAACGCACTAGAATTGAAAGGAAATCATTAATTTCAGGAATAATGCTTATTTTATTAAATTTGCTCATGAGATTTACTCTTTGTGCTGTTGGTGAACTGTGCTCCTCATCTGTTGTCTTACTATCGAAGTCTTTATACTTTTCCACCATTTCTGGTGATGCATACACTGCCAGGCCAGGCAAAAGCAGTTTATTGTATGCCAATTGTGGTCGGAGTGAGAGTTTATCACCGATTTTGCCAAAGCCATCAACGTATTGAGTGAGGATGACTTCCAGGTCTGGTTGCCTTTCTATTGAGGTGTCTTTGACTAAGTCATAGATGTAGTGTCTATTGCGGAGGCGCTTTGGTTCGCTTCCGTTTTTATGTAAATATGGTTGGTGTCTTCGTTTTAGGATGAAGGTGGTCTGTCGACACACAAAAAATTCATTTACTCTGATATAATTTGCCTCTCTAGAACCGGATAACTTACTCTAAGTTGTTGGTGAAGCACCGTTTCGGCTTGTAGCGTTGTCGTCACAATTTTACTCAAAGATTTCCACATTTTAAACGTTTATTCAACAAACGAAGAGCGAGAACGAAGTGAGGTTACTTGTCGGCGCACGAAGTTCTATTGAAGTTGGAAACTGCAAATGTTAGGGCGTAGTTTATAGCGTCGACGGCAGATGTCGCTAGCATTCGGTTTCGTCGAATTTCCGTGCGTAAGGAGCGACGCGTCGAAATCTGCATAGGAAATGCGGCTCGTAAATAAAATATAATAAATTCGAATTAATTAAAACGCCATAAATCTAGTTAATTGCGCGCGGCGCGCGTAAATTATACAATTCACTTTGGCGGCGCGCGCGCCGCCGGTCGAGCGAATCAATTTATATTAATTCGTTATTCGTATTTTACGATGTTTTTAGTGTCGACGCCGGCGCGATACGGCCGCGCCGTCCGGCGATTTTATTGAATCGACGACGTTTAATCGGCGCGCGCTCGCGCTACCCAATAATAATAAACTCCGCGCCTATTTATTTATTAGAAAAATATGCGCGCGCCTTCATTAAGCCCGGCGGAATCGCGTTATTAACGCGTAACGCCGGCGCCATCGAGCGTGAAACGTTCGCGGACACTCGCGAACAGGCAGCGCCAACCTGCTAACGCATTGAAACGCGTGCGCGCCGATGTTTACAGAAAGACATAAAACACGACAGTAATTACGTCAATTATCACATAACTATCAAACAACCCGTTGCGCGCGCATCCACGGCGGCGTATTTAGGTTAGGCGAGGTTAGAACGCGCCGCTCGGAAAAGCTTGAGTGACACGCGCGTTTTGCTTTTCGAGCCGCGCAGCTCGGAAACACTTAATTGATAACGCGTAATGCGCGCAATCAGAAACACGAGTTTCGGTTCGACTTCGACTGCGCTCGCTTTGATTAACTTTAACACGAACATTAACCAGCAGCCAGTTTCCAGCTTCCTGCCGCGGCCACTGCCGCGCGTCGGGCACGAATTTGTACGCGCGCTCCGACAGATTCGTCTAATTCCACGGCGCGCCGCGTGATCGGGTTTAATTAAATTCCATGAGATAACGAAAACGCGCGCGCCGCGCGCCGACTGGATCGAACGGAAATTGATGCTCGATTAGATCGCCCCTTCCACTTCGCGCACCGGCCGGCGAGATCGCGCGGAACAAAAAGACGCGAGACGTTTTAATTATTAATTATTGATAAGCTCGGCCGGCTCTCGTCTGCGCGCCGAACGCGAAGAATGCCGACGCTGCGCATAAATTATCCGCGAGCGGCGGTCGATATTAATTGCGGCGTTCGGCAATTATCTCTAATTCGTTTCTCGTTTTCCTCTCGCGCAGGAAGTTCCAAGATGATTTGTTAATTGTTGCTACCATTCTCGAAATTTTCGGCGGTGTCGGAAACTTTGCGCCGCGCTTTTGACGAGCGCAACACCGAACACAATGCGAGCGCGCTAGACAATGTTCTCGGCGCGCGTCCGAAATGGCCGCCGAGCCGCGCACGGTAATTAAAGAACGCCGCGTAGTTTCTGTTTTTCGTAATTATACGTCACGCCGTCGCTGGTAATTATAGTTTTCGGGCCTCGAGACCTGCGGCCGCCGCGGAGCGCGCACGCAACGCCGCGGCGGGTGGGTGTTGCGCGCGGATCGTTCGCATTGCGGGATCGAGAGTGATTGCGGCGGGGCGAATGATTGAGCTCGTGTAAATCATCGGGTCGGGCGCGAAATTATCATCCCGGCGCGCAGTGATATGTTGCGCGCTTCAAATGCGAGCCATAAATTCGACAAATCGAATTTCGCGCCCGGCCGAAAGTCGTGAGCGCGCGCGACGCGCTGATTGCCGCGCCATGACGCGCCGGGACGTGCGCCACGCACGTAATGGTCGGTCGGGACGGATGATGAGCCATGGCTCATGGAACGCGCGCTCTCGCCGTTTCGGTTCGGGCGCGTTGGGCACGAACTGCAATGAACTTGTCCGTGCGAAGGTGGCCGACGACGCCGCGGTCGATCCAGAAGGGCAGATCCCGCCGATCGGATTTGATGATAGTGACGCGGCCGTCCGACCACCGCAACCACACCCAGCGTTTATCAAAATTACATACTTTTCGTCGTCGTCCGGGCGTGCGCCGTTCGGCGCGCATGTGTTTTCGGCGCTTTCTTTTTGCTTCGAAGTAATGAGCGGGTTTTAAACATTCAGGGAACCGTCGAAGCGTCTCGGACGAATGGCAGTCCTCCAATGGAGGATCCGCGCTCGCGTCCATAATTTCGACGCTATCCCCACGAAACGCGCCGCGAAACAAAACCCAGCGCAGAAGATTCGAACAATTCCAAGTCTGGTGATCTGCGCTTAAGTAATTTAGTAACCGGAATCGGCGGCGGCGCGGCGGCACGAAGGAAGTCAATTTATAATGATTGATACATCCTTTCGAGCCTTGCCTAGCGCGGCGAGCGCCGACGATGCGTCGAACCGACGTCGATTCCACGACTTACGTTTTACTCCTCTGCTTACATCACTTAAAGTGCGCGTTTTAACCTCAATTGCAGTCAGGAATGTAGGCAACACATTAAACTGGCTTCGTCCATGTTCCGCTAGATGGAGTCGCAATAATTCGTCCGAATAAAAGCCTTTTCGGTTGGGTTTCGCTGAAAAAGCTTAAAGCTCGTTTTAAGCTCATTCGTTGAATAAAATAAATATCTCGGGATAAGAAGTTTCGGGCTCTTTGGCGATTCGGAGCGTTCTTTGGTGCTTTTATTGCGATTACTGGTTTTCCACATTTTGTCGAATTGAATGCGGACCTTCGCCTCGGCTTCTTCGGGCGTCGTTTTTTCGAGTCCTGCGGGCTTCGTTTGCGTACGCCGCGCGCGCTTTTTTTCTTCTTCCTCTGCGCCGCACGAAAATAACATCGGAGCGCTCGATAAGTGGATGGAATGCGTCTCGTTAAAACGATGAGAGGGAGATTAGGCGGAAAGATATTCATTACCGAAAACGACGCGACGATCCGCGCGCGTCCCGCGCGAGATACGTTACAATATCCACGGCAACTCGATGCCGTTCGGCGTTCGGTTTCGTCGTCGCTCGGATTGAGGATGCCCGGCCGTACGGCGCGCGCGGTGTTATGGTAATAAATCGCCGTCGCGCGTCGTCCTTCGTCGGCGACGTCCCGCTCGTCTTCGTTGTTTTTCCGCGCCGCGCCGGCGAAAAGAATACGTCGGAGCGACGACGCGATTCCCTCCGCGTTTGCATTCGTCGCATTGCATCGCGTTTAGTGAAGTTCCAAAGTTGCGCATGACGCGCGTTCCCTCCGCGACCGAGGCGTCGTTCGCGATTCCATAAAAGCCCGCGACGCGCTGCGAAATAACCGCGAGCGCGATCGAAACTGGATCTAATCGAGGCGACGGGCAAGCGCGCGGAATGCGCCGCTTAATAATTTATCATTATCTTCTCGCGGCTAACTAGAAGCTCGATGCTCGCCGCGGAGATGCGCGCCGTCTCGACGATGGTAATCAGCAATCAGCCTCGAGGTCCACAGGTGCCGGATTTCAACCCCCTTCGCGGAGCGCGG
>JARRAA010023027.1:0-40569 GCA_030557295.1 Ecitodaemon sp. MM-2014 | reverse complement strand
TTAGGTTAGGTTAGGTTAGATTGGGTTAGGTTAGGTTTGTTAGGTTAGATTGTCCATAGGTTAGATTAGATTACGTTAGATTAGGTTCAGTTGCCATTAGATTAGGTTAGGTTAGGTTAGGTTAGGTTATGTTAAGTTAGGTTAGGTTAGGTTAGGTTAGGTTTGTTAGGTTAGATTGTCCATAGGTTAGATTAGATTACGTTAGATTAGGTTCAGTTGTCATTAGGTTAGGTTAAGTTAGGTTAGGTTAGGTTAAGTGGCCATTATGATATGTTAGGTTAGATTAGGTTAGGTTAGGTAAGGTTAGGTTAGGTTAGGTTCCCATTAGAAAATATTAGGTTAGGCTACATTAGGTTGCCATTAAGTTAGGTTAGGTTGCGTTGCCATTAGGTTAGGTTAGGTTGCCATTGGGTTAGGATAGATTATGTTAAGTTAGGTTGCAATTAGATTATGTCAGGATAATTATTTATTGCAACATTTTAAAAGGCAAACCTGTATGTAGAGATCTGTAATGCCGACTTTATATTATCGCGATGTTATCTGCGGGTTTAAAGCGTTTTAGTGGTTATGTCCCAGTAAATTAGAATGTTTAAACGTTTAATGAACTGTAATGCCTTAAGTAAAGTACCAACGTCGGCGCTCAAAGCTCGAGTTATCGCCGACTTTAAGTCGGATGTCTTGCGGCGTGATTTGTTGACTCGTCATCTGGCACTTCCTACGTCCCGAACGTCTTTCGGAGAGAGCAATGGCTAAGTAATGTGTAACCAATGTCTGAGCAAACGTCGTGGGCGATTTCCGGTTCGATTTTTATCTTCTTGCAACTTTACTTGACTTAAGGCACCTAGTAACTTACCTTATTGCACAGCCAAATGTTCCTAGTTGGAGAGATTTCCCTTTTTTGTCTGAAAATTGTTCAGAAATTGCGAAATATGTGGTTAAGTAACTTTGACTCAAGTTAAGCCATATTGTATAACTTAAGTAAGTTCGAAATTATGACAAATTATAGAAAACTGGAGGTTGTAAGTTGACTTCTGTTGTTTTTTTTTTGGTGAAAACTTGGTTTAGATTGCACTGACTTAACTTGAGTCAGTTTACTTAACTTAAGCATGCAGAACATGACTTAAGTAAGAGTCGAAAATTCCATAATTAATCGAAATTGAAGATTTTCATCAATGTCATTTTTCAGTAAAATTTTCTCTGGAGTAACTAGTACTTAAGTAAGTAACATGACTTAACTCAAATTACAGTCAAAAAAATTACAAATTTGTTTCAAATGACCACTTTCCAAGTGCTCTATGACGATATTTTTACAAAAATTTGAGTAAAGCCAAAGAAATAAAAATCCTTCTATAAGTTGCTCCTAGATAACTTGCCTCCCAAAAAATGCCATAAGTCACTTTACTTAACTTAAGTAACTTGACCCGAAATCACCGAAAAACACTCCCGAACCATTCTAAGTCAAAAGTACTTATGTATCACGCCGCTTTATGGGCAAAAACCAATCGGCGCCCATCGAGAGCCTTTGTCGGTTGTTAACAAAGAAGCTGCAGCGGGACGGGCTGAATGCGGCGCGGATGAGTTGCAAGTGCAATAAATTAACGCGCGCTCGCCGAACGCCGCGCCGCCGCGATCGTCCATCACGCCCCGCCGACGGATTAACAATGGCGGCGGCGGCGCATCGGGCGTCGATATCCGTCCCGAAATGTCCGGACGTCATAATCGTGTTTTATTGTCGGCGCCGCGCAGTGATTAAAACGTCCGCGTCGGCGTCGGCATTATCCCGCCGAAAACGCTCGAATCCTAAACAAGCGACGGCAGGATTGGGGGCGGGGAGGGGGGCGAAAGTTGCTTAACCCACAAATCCTTATATAAAACGCACTCGAATCGCATTACCTCACCTCGGGCTGTAAATTTGTTAAAACAGCGCCGAACAAACATAAAATCACGTCGGGGGCGGCGACGGGGGCGGCCGCCGCAATGGACATTTACGACTGTTTCGCTATAGTTCGGCTAGTTGTAACTCCGCCGGCCACCGGACGTTAACGCAGTGCCAGAAATTAAAAAGAAAAGCCTGATTTACGAAGCCGCCCCCGAAAACTGGCGGCGGCAAACTTTTCGGAAATTTATTAACCTCCGCGCGTGAAATTTACAACGACTGACACAACAATTTAATAACTTGTTCGCGCGCGCTCCCCGGACGTGAAGCAACTTTATAGAGTATGATGCGCGCCGCCCCCAGCCTAGTTTTCCCGACCCGAGCGCTTCCTCGACGTTTATTTTTATTATCGGCCGGTTGCGCCGCGCCGGGCGCCGTGGAGCGAGAAAAAATCGCCGGTTATTTTACACTCGCGCCGGGGGCGGCCGAGGGGGGCGGCGAGCGGCGCGCGCGCCTTACGTGGCGCGCCTTTTATGGCCGAAGCGAGCTAATCAAAGCTCGGCTATATTGGAAGCGGGCCCGGCGGCGCGCGGGGGCGGCGCGGGGGGCGGCCGGGGGGAAACTGGAAAATTGCGTGTAATGGAACGCGCGGGCGATAAAAAATGACTAACAACGCGCGCGCGCCGTAAAAGCGCGAATCGACTGCGAGCGTCGACGCGATTGAGGTTATCGCGTGTTTGCGCGCCTCGCCGCTAGATGGCGTCACTCGAGATTCGCGGCGCGTTACGTTGGATAAATATTTGTCATTCAATCCGGCGGCGTGTTTGCGCTGCGCGGAAGAAACACAAGAATAACATTTTCCCGTCGCCCGCGGGGCGGCGAAAGGCGCATCGCGCGGACAAAGACAAGATTCCGACAACCGCCCCCCGCCCCCCGGGCGACGACCGCGCGCGGGCATGTTGAAAGGCGCAAAACGAAAGAAAACCCGCGGAAGACGGGAAACTCGAGATGAACCCTTGCGAAGTAAAGGCCGAAATGCGCAAAAATTCGGCGGTGATTAGGCGTTTCGAATTTTCCGATTTTCCGCGCCCGGAAAACTCGCTGTTCCTTTGGGGGCAGCGCAAACGCGCGAAGAGTACGAGCGCGGATTACGCCTGTTTGAGCTTTGATTACTTGATTATTTGATTATTCGGTTATTTAGTTAGCGAATTAGAGAGCGGCGGCGGCGGCGGCGGCGGCGAGCGGATCACTGACACGCACATGAGCCCGCCGCCGCCGTTCGCGTTACGGCTTGTTTGCGCACGCGAGCGCCTATCCAAATACGATATGATTATGATTATAGATCCATTCGTACACGTTCCGCCATATTCCGACCGCCCCCGGCCCCCGAACGCTCGAGATCGTGCGGCGGGATCGCGCAAAACGAAAATTGTTTTTCGATGGGAGAAATTAATTTTTCCATCGGGGAAATTTCCGGGCAGTTTATCTAATTCGATTAGGGGATTGTTATGGTGCTGTGCGGTAGGGTAAACATTTGGGGGGATGTGTAGATGGCGCTAGAGTCGAGATCATATAGAACGCAAATGTTGGAGATTATGACCCATTGTTTGTGATGCTGGAAAATTACGGATTGTAGGGGATGTAATAAAGACAGAAGCTTGAAATTTTTGTAGTATATTAAGGGATAGTTTGGGGATACTTTGATGAAGATTCTGTTAAAATATCACTTTTCTAAAGAAAGTTATTGAGGGTTAAAGTATTGAATGGATTATTTCTTAGAAAAAAGCATCCGGTGAGGAAAATCCTCTTCAAGGGTAAAGTATTTAAAACAGGATTTTTCTCTAAAAACTTTTAGAAAGCAGTTAAAATTCTTTATCTTTTCGTATATAAATAGAAATACTGAAGTTATTACTCACTAGATGGCGATGGTGTAAACTTCCATCACGAAAGATGTTCAAGGAAACATGATGCATATTGTCTTCAACTGGAAAATTTACGAATCTAACGAACATAATAAAGATAAACCATTAAAATTTTTACAGTGTATTAAGAGATAATTATTGAATATTTTAACGGAAAGTTTAATGAAATATCTTATTTATGTAAAATGTTATAGGGGATTAAACTTTGAACTAAAATTATGTCGAGAGAAAGATATTAAGTGATAAAAATCTAATTAAAGAAAAAACTAATAATGACAGAAACAATTTTAAAATACTTGGTTAAACTAATTTAAGTTCCTCATCTATTGAGGTATAACACGTTACTCTGACTGTATTTGCTCACGAGATGGCGCAAGAGCAAAACCTATTGTTCAACGAACTTAATTGCAAGGGCAAAACTAGTAGTATGTTGGAAAATTACTGATTCTGGGAAAACTAAAATAAGATGAGGGTTGAAATTTTTTTTGTTTATTAATACATAGTTTCCTGATATTTTAGAAAAAGAATCAATAAAATATCATTTTTATATAAAGAGTTATAATTAATTAAAATCGAAGGTAAAATTTTGATCCGAAAAAAACGTCTTCCACAAAAAATAATATTTACAGACCAACCACTAATAAAAACAAAATTCTCTAAAAACACAATTTAACTAAATGAAATTTTACATCTTTTGACATATAACAAGCCTAACTGACATCATTACACACCAGATGGCAGAAGAGTAAACTCGTTTAACATTTTAGCATAAAAAAATGCGTTGAAATTTTGTGTACAAATCTCATTTTCAACGAAACACCAACAGAAAATTTACAACAACTCATATAAAGAATGATTCTGGAACAAGAGAGGAACATTTCGGTTCATTTGGAAATATAGATGTCGCTAGTATGCGCCGAATTATCGTCAATAATCCGGAACGCAGGATACAGCGTAACTTTATTAGCTCGCTATGTTCGACAGGAATTAGTGCTGTTCGGATAGGACTTCCGGTGCAGCTCTATCATCCATTATCTGTAATTATGCCTAGTACATCAGTGGCGCACTTCATATTAATGCCGACATTAGTACAAATTAAGCTAATTGTCATTTTAGTTGAAAAAACGACAAAATACTGAAACGAGTAGATTGTGAAGGAATTATTAAAATTACCGGGGTACGAGGGACCTTCCCCGATGCAGATACAAACGCGCGCGTCGGCGGCGGCGGCGGCGACGGCACGCAGTCTGCCGCCGCCGCGCGAACCGCCTCCGACCGCCAGTACGACGCGAGCATTCCGAGCGGTCGCGCGCGCTCCATCGGCTCGTCGGGAAATGCCGCGTATCTCGCGCCTCGCACATGCCGAAGTCAATTAAACAGTGGAAACATAATTAATGATTACTTAATTAACACTTTCTGCCATAAAACAATTAATAAACGAATTTCTTCTTGGTTTAATTGGCGAAAATCTGAAAAATTGCGCGTGAAAGTGGTAAGTTGTTTGTTCTTGGTTCCTCCTGGGAAATTTTCCGATTTTCTATCAAATTAAAATGTTAATATTATTAAATAGAGCGCGGCGATGTTCGAGCGGCGGTCGCTCGCTCCGCCGCCGTAAGCGGCTTGCGAGTTTTCCGCGGCGCGCGATTTTTCACTCATCGCTTCGGGTCCTCCGGAAGGAAATTCCGCGCGGCGCCCGAGAATATTAATTTTCGCTCCGTTTCATCTTCGCGCACTTTGGCGCTCTAATACTTTGCGGATTTCGTGCGCTAGGTAGGCAAATTCCCACGGATAAGCCCCGGCCGGTCGCGCCCGCCGATGAAGTTTTTCCATTTATACTTTTCCGCGAGTTTCCGAACGCCGCCCGCCCGCCGCCGGAAATACTTTTAAACTTCTCCGGCGGCAGCGCGTCGTCGGCTGCCGACCGCCGCCCGCCAGCCAGGAACACTCGTCGACGATTTTTTGGGGGTGGAAGTAAGTGGAAAACACGAGACGCTTTGTATTGTGTAGGAAAATTTGCGATTACGCAGACGCTAGGATAGCTAGGGGCTTGAGGTTTTTCGCAGGGGAAGGAGAGATAGTTTGCGGATATTTTGGTGAAAAAATTATCAAAATAATTAATTTAGTTTTAAAGTTATGGAGGATTAAACTTTCGAGTAAATATTTTGACAAGAAAAATCTTCAAGTGCGAAGAATGTTGTTTATGGAAGAACTGTTAAAGATAATATTAATTTTTAAAGTACACGTAAAAGTAGATAAAATTGTTTATCATCTGATATATAAATAGATGTACAATCATTATTTGTTGCAAGATTGGAGCGTAGTAAAATTCGTGGAACATTTCTGGGTCGAAACAAGCAAAGAATTATGATACTATTTGGGTAGTGCCGGAAAATTTGAAATTGTGCGCACACTGAAAGTGATGGAGGGTTGAAATTTTTGTGGAAGATTTACAGATAGCTGGTAAATAATTTGGCGAGAAAATATTTTAAAATACTTATTTGCTTTTGTTGTTATAGCTGATTAAACTTTATAGTACAACTTTAACTTATAAAATACATAATTCCATAAAAATCTTGTTAGAAAGAAAAATATGACGGACCGGAAATATTACAATATATCATAATAAACTAGCATAAATTTCTCATCTTTTGGCGTATAACATGTTATTTTTGCTATATTTATTCACTAGGTGGCGTTGAAGTAACTTTCATTATTAAATTAACTCACTTTCTACAGTTAAACTTAGTAACTGATGGAAAATTAGGGATTGTAGGAAAACTATCATGAATTTGGTAATAAAATTTTTCCAGTATATAAATAGATAGTATATGAATATTTTTCAAAAAGAATCAATAAAATATCACCTTTCCATAAAAAGTTACAATTAATTAAAGTCGAAGGTAAAATTTTTATCCGAAAGAAACATCATCCGAGAAGAATATAGTTTAAACACAAACTACTTAAAACAACAAAAAATTCTAAAGGCCGTATGAAACTAGATAAAATTCGGAATATTTTGACATATAACAAGCCACTTTACCTCCATCCCCCGCTCGACTGCGCCGGCGGCAAGCGCGTCGCGAGCCGAGCACCTGATCGCGCCCGTCTCGCCGAGTTTATAATGCATAAAACGACGCCTTCCGGCGCGCTATCGTGCGGGGGCGCGCCTTTGTGTCGGCAAACATCCGACGCGGCGACTTTTACGCGCCCTCTCTGGGGGCGGTGGGGGGGCGGTCGCCGCCCGCCGTCAGCGGTCCGCTCCATTCGGGCGACGGCGCGGAGAGTCTCTTAATGCCGGCTTAGTCGGTCCCGCACGCTCCGCTCGATTAAAACGAATCAGCGGCGGCGGCGAAACGGATAACATTTCGGCGGCGGCGGCGCTGATAAATTAGGACCGCTACACGATAAGCAAGGATTAAGCGGCGCGCGGCCGCGCGGGATTTTCTGTTCGCGCGCGCTTCGCCCTTTTTCCGCCCGCCCCCCACCTCGGGGGTGGAAAATTCAATTTTGTTGATTTAAACCGCGACACGATCGTCGCCCGCGCCCCCGCGCGCAATTATATGCCGATATCGTCGACGCGGAAAATGTTCGCGATATGATGGAAAATCAAAATTTCCCAAATGAAAACAATGTTTTTGTTTTTCAGGTAAACTCCACAAAAATGACCGACGCGCCTCCCACTAACCCCGGCGCGTCGAAAAAATGGTGGTTGACATGAGCAACGTGACGTGCTCGGGCGTTAATGAGAAATCGCTCCACGGATGCCCGGCGCCTCCGCCTCCCTACGCCAGCTCCCCGAAAACGCACCGGAACGGCATGAAGTACAGCGCGGATCGCAACGACATAAATTGTTTAAACAATGTCAATCGCTACGCCAATCGGCATGATCAGATGACGAACCGCTCGGTGGTGAACCACCTCGCCTCCTACGGGGTGTATCACGAGGTCGACGACGACGACGGCTTCCTGCCGAATTCGACAGGAGGCGGCAACGGCGGCTATCCCGAGGTGGTCGTGAACGCCGCCGGGCGGACGACCGTCGTGCCCTCCTCGCAGGACGAGGAGGCGGCCGCGCGCGATTGCGGGTGCTTCGCGGGCGGCGCGGAGCGCGGGGCGTCCGGCGGGTGGGGCGAATGTTGCAAGCCGAGCGTCCTGCTCCTTATTCTCGTCATCCTCATAATCATCTTCCTTTTCGTGTCGGGGGCGTTGATCTACATCAATTGTGAGTATTCGCGATTTTCATATATTTTTTAAGGTTTCAAGGAACGCTCTGTATATTGGAGTACCTCAGGTGAAATATGCATTGCGCTCATTGTTTATTGTTCGCGGCGCGTGTTTGCCTCATCTCGAGGGGCGACGAGCGCGAAATGAACACGACGAGACGTGCCGGGAGTTGTTAAAGGCGGCGGGGGCGGCGGGCACAAAGGCGGCCCGCGCGCACTCACGCGTCGCAATAACTATAAAACGTCCTCCGGCACGATGCATCTTTATCTTGGGACATCACTTCTCGGCTCTTTGCGCACTTTCTCGCCTGGTGTTTTCAGACGCGATTAAAACGGTTGAAGCTTTCAGGTTTTCAGGGTTAAACGCGCGCTAAATTATTAAATCATTAAATTCCTCGTATTCCATCTGAAAGTCTAGGAACCTCTAGGAACCTTGGTTTCCAGGATTTTTATTTTCGAAGATATTTGTGTTTGAAATTTTGTTTTAAATTTGAGAGAAATTGTTGTTTCACTTTAAAGGTAAATAAGTCCTGAACTAGTTGAGATAAAAACATAATTTTTGCACCAGACTGAGGAGAATTTATGCCTGTATGATAATAGTGCTAAAATTTTTTACGATATTTAAAAATATTTCGGTTATGGTGTGTTTTTGAGATGATACAAGGACTGGAAAACAAAACAATGTTTGCATTTTCGTGATTTTTTGATAAAAAATCATACAAAAACATTGTTTATAACAATTCTTTAGTACCCATTATAAAGTTTATATATATTTCAATTTATTATAGTAAGAATCACTATTATATATTTATTAGTTCCGAAGATATTGGTATTCGAATAATGGAAAATTGATTTTTCAGTTTTTCAAAAAATCAAAAGTTCATCTTTAAAGGCAGATAACTCATAAACTATATAAGATAGAAGTATCATTTTTTCGCCATACTAAACACCATGTAATTCTACATATAAACAATATTATTGTAAAGTACGATATTTGTATGTTCTTTAATAGTAGTGCAGTTTTCAAGGGGCACATTGCAAGAAAATTTGATAATAATTGAAATTCTCCAGTTTTTCGGCTCTAAAATCAAACCAAACACTTATTTAAACAAGTTTATTAAATAGCATTAGAAAATACCTAGTCTCTGCTTCTATTTAAAAGCAGAATCACTACCCTACCATTAATGTTTCCGGAGATATTAAAATTAACAACTCAGGCACAAGGATTAATATATTTTTTCACACGACCGATCTTCATTTTTAAGAGCAAATAACTCATAAACTATATAAGACAGAAGTATCATTTCTACACTAAAATAAACAACATTTACCCTTGTATATACAAAACATTACTGTACTACGAGATATTCATATATAGCAACAATAGCAGGGCATTTTTCAAAGAACAAATTGTAAGAAAACTTGTCAAAACTTGAAACTCCCTTGTTTCTCGACTCTAAAATCGTACAAAATAATAATTTAAACAAATTTATTAAACACCACTATAAAACATATAATTCTATACATATATTAAAAAAATAATCAGTACCCCATCACCAAAACTTCCAGAGATATTAAATTTAACAACTGAGGCAGGAGACAAAATTAATTCTTCCCCAAGAACGGAACCCCACCTTCAAAATCGAATCCCTCCTAAACCATCCGAGATAATCCCGCGAATCTTTCGGCAATTCATAAAGAATTTAATCCTTAATGCACCCCATCTGCGCGCGAGTCCCAGGTACTCGCGCGTTCAGCACTCGACGCTCTCGAGCCCCTCGTGTCAAGCGTCGCGGCGCGCGATATGATCCCCGGCACACGCGCGCGCTCCGATACGCAACAAGAAGTTATAATGAGTTGTGTCGAGTCGTCTCATTTAATCTTTGTTCGGGAAGTGCTCCGCCGAGCGCTCAAGGCGCTCATCCTCGCTCGTCCTCGCGAAGTTGTTGAAACGCGGGCGCGCGCGCGGGTCGTAAATAAGGCGGCGACTTCGCAGGGATTACGGGGGCGGGTTCGGCGCTCGCGACTCGCAGGAAGGATTCGCGCAATATGAATGCCGAAGTTGGCGGATTAGCGCGAGGCACCTGCGGGGGGTCAGAGTATCGCCGCGGCGCGTCTGACATACAGTGGAGGCGCCGGGCGCGTCGGCCTAACTTACTTATTCCGCCTAAAATAATTGCGATAATTTATAGGTGGACGTTCACACAACACACACGCCCGCACGCCCGCCGCCCCCCGCCGCCCCCCGCCGGCGACAGCGCATTGTTCGTATTCGATCGTCGCTAGGAGATAAGAATGATCGATGATCGTTCGGACGCGTATTATAAACGCGCTCATTATTTACCGAGGCGTTTAACCCTCGCCGCCGCCCCCGCCCGCGCCAAATCCCGCATAATCCGCGCGGGTCATGAACGTGCACGGCGCCGCGTGTAATTGCTGCATTAGAAATTATGCGGTTTATTCAAAACAACCGTGTTTTTAATAAAAATCAAAATAACAATAAACAACCACACGAAATGTTGTTAACCTTATTTTGATTTAAATTCTTTAGTGCCGGATCGTGATTAGAGCAAAAGTTCCCTCGTGAAAATTTATAATTTAAGCGAAATTAATACTTATGGTGGAGGCGCCGGGCGCGGCGCGACGCCGCCGCGGGAAGTTGAATAAAGTTAATAATCACGTTACGCCGAATGTTTTTGACGAGCCGGAATGTTCGCGAAGTATGCGAATTAATTTAGTTCCGCTCCTCGGGTCGCGCTCGAACTATGCGAGATTAATTAAATCGAATTAATAATTTTACAACGGAAAGCGGCGGAAAGGAGGGCGGGGGCGGCGGAAGAGGGCGGAGGGGGGACATGTGTAAAAAATGCGCTCGGACGTAATCCCCGGAGCGGCCGACAAAGGCAGTAAACGTCGTCGTGGGCAACCCACAATGCACATTGGAGTGTATATTGGGTTGCCTATCCGACCGACGTTTTTCCGCGCTCCCGAGGGAATCCGGGGGCAGCGGACGCCCCCGCTAATAACTTGCTATTTTTATTCGTTCGAGGGCGCGTTTAAACAGCGTTTTCATTGCGTTAGATTCCGGCTGTTTCGAGAGGCGGCGCCGCCGTTAAACATTGAGCTCGACGTTTTGATAGATTCGCCGCCGCCGCCGCCGGATGATGGAGGGCAATGCGTCGCGCCATCAATATTAATGCGGAATTCTTGTTTCGTTTCAGACGTCGCCCACCGGCCCCGCCACGGCTACGCGGAAGGTAAGAGTTTTCCGGGCGCCTCCGTTTTCCATTTTCCGGCGGGCCACCTGCCGCGCCCCCGCCGCGCGCTCTCCGCGAGAGTGCGTGCGGCGTGACGATGCGCGGAATTATTCATCGGCGCCGGCGTATTTTTAACGGCCCGCGAATGCGCGACCGCTAGATGGCGCCACTCGCCGCTCGCGGCGTCGGATTAGTTTCGTGTTTATTTTATGTGCGCGACTCAATTATTATCGCGCAATAAAAAAGCACCGTGCTCGCCGCCCCCGCCCGCCCCCGGAACATATTTCATCGATGGCGCGGCGCTTTATAGCGGAAACGTGATGCGAGCGGGCGCAATTATTATCGCGCGCGAGTTTTTCGAAAAAAATAACCGGAAATATCTAAACCCGGAAATCAAAACCGGAACGTGCACTGTCAATCATCCGTTTATTTATGTCGGTCGGAAATTTAAAGTTTGACAAAACCGGAAGTCGAAAACGAAACCGGAAGTGTCCGCGTTTCCCGGTAAAATATTAATTAATAAACATTTTCTAGATCTGCACGTGATAAAAAGAGTCGGAAAAGCGGAAAGCGTAAAACCGGAAGTGGGTTTAAAAAAGAAGACGTGCGTATCAGGTGAATTGATTAATCGATCGTCGATCAATCGACATGAATGGATGCAGGAACGTGGATCCGCTCGGCGCTCGGGGGCGGCGGCGCGCAGCTGTCGAGCGCGCGCCCATTTCCGGGCGCAATCCGCGCGCGCGTTTCGGCCAGACGTTGAAAAAGCATTTTTATTCAAAACCGCCCCCGCCCGGCCATAGTCTGAACCGTAAAAGAAATATCAATCTTCTTCGTCAATGACAGTTTGGGGTATTTTACATGCTGCACGAGGGTAAATACGCATTCCTCCCCTTCCGGCACCCCCACACCCCGAAAGTGTGGAAAATCCTCAAGCGATTTTTGAAAGAATTTCCTTTCTATCATGGACACTTCTCTAGATATTTGAGGTTAAACTTTCGAAAAATTTTCGAAAATTTATTTAAGGAAGTGTTTCAACAGTTAACAACCTCAATTTGCAGCCGGAAATGGTGTGTGAGGAAAAAAAATGAAGTACCCGCTCGAAAATTGTTTCCTTCCGGCATTATCCTTGGCGAGTCCTTGGGATCCTCGGAAAGGCGTGACTAATGTGCGCCATTAGTCATTAGCGCTCGCCGGCTTTGCGACCTCTCGCCCGGGGCCGATTGAAACTTCACGTCTTCGCGCCGCCGAAAACCCGGAAGCGACCCCCCCCCGCCCGGCCGGCCTCGCCGCCTCCGCCGCCCCTCGCAGCTGTCAGACAACACGCCGACTTGTAAAGCTATTACGCTCGCCAGACGGCGCGCCGTCGGCAAACTGTTGCCCGACGCGCAACATTCCCTCGTGTCACTCCTCGCTCTTAGGTTATGTTCGAGGTTATGTTTTAGGTTATGTTTTGGGTTATGTCCGAGGCGGAAACTTGCGTCGCGCCGAAAACAACGGAAGCTGCAAAAAGCGTGCGTCGAGAGATCATTTATCATCTCCTAATTGTTGCCGCACGTTCGGAGGACTCGCAAAAAGTGTCCACCGGGCGTTGCGCGAATCTCGTAAACTCGCAGCGAAAAAAATAAATAAAAATTTTGCGCGTGGCGCAAAAAAGTTAATTGAATTAGTTTTTTCGGCGGGAGACGGCGAGTCGATTCCTGGATAATCCCGAAAGCGCTTCGAGACCGACGCCGGCGAACAGTCGAATCCTTGACGCCCGAATCCTTAAAACCTTAAATTCTCGCCGCTCGCGAATTCGTCCGAAGTGTTTTCCTCCCTCGCGCGCCCGCCGATATCCGCCCGGCCGCCGCGCGGAGACGTGTGACCGGGGGCCGTAGGTGAGGCATAAACCTCCCTGCGGGCATAAATTCACCCCCGCCGACCACATTCGAAATGGATGTAAAACGACGCACAAATTTTCTTCCGACTTTCGCCGCGGGGGCGGCGATGCGCGAACGGCGCCGAGCCGGCAATTCCCCCGACACGGATCCCGGCTCGGCGCGCCTGAAAAACGCGCGCGGCGGCGGCGAGCTGGGGGGACGTAAATTTCGCGCATTCGTCTTGCGAGGACGATCAATTAGAATGAATCTCGATGGAATTATTTTTATTATTGTCATTTACCACCCTCGCACATATAAATTTCCTTTTTTTATTTAGTTTATGGAGAATTTTCCGGAGAATCGACTGGTGAAAAGCGTATCTTCGTGTCGTTAATAGTTTTTATGTTATTAGCATTTGAAGTGGCTATCGCAAAATTTTTGTGAAAAAAATTTATTGAACTATATACCACGATAACTCTATTAATAATTAATATATTTTCATATCTTAAAATTTAAAAATATAGTCCATTAATTCATAATTCGAGTGGTGAAATATATATAACTTTATCTTTATCAGTTTATGAGTTATAGACGTTTAAATGTCAGTTTCGAAAATTTGTAATCAACATTTTTTGTGTATCTTAAATTAATTACATTTTAAACCTTAATAACTCTGGTAATTATTAACGTATATTAATGATATAAACATGATTGTACTCCCAAATAAATTTACTTTCTCATGTGTCTAACTTTGAAAGTCAGAAATTTGTTTGGAAGCTCTGACGAAGCTCCAAAATACTTTAATTGAAATTAAAACCAACGAAACTTCTTATAATATATTTATTTACCTCCTCTATATAGAACAGATACATAAAGGTATATACGTATATTATAGAAAATTTATCGGTAAATCGACTGGAGAAAAATCTGTTTGGTTATCTTCACTAGTTTGTGAGTTATTGACGTTTAAACATAACATTGAATGAAAACAAAATCAAATCTTTTGAAATGTCATAAACTAATAAAATTTTAAACACTAATAACTTAGCCAATTATAAACATATTTCCGAAATTTAAACGCCTAACTCTTTACAAAGAAGTACACTTTTTAGCGAAGTTGATTTCAAAAAATAGAAATGTCCCGAAAAGCTCTGACAAAGCTCATAAACAAATTAACTGAAATTAACTGAAATAAAACGACCCTCATTGCAACTACTTTTATTTAATCCATTAACCTCCATAAAAATAAATAATTATATAAAACCACCCCTGCAGATTATAGTCCATTTATGGGTAAATCACCCGGTGAAAAGCGTCCTTTTATATCTTTATTAGCACCTGAATTATTGACGTCGAAACATAAATAACGAAAATAAAACGAAATGATTCAAAACGCCATCCATTAATTAAGCTTTAAAGCGTAATAACCCCGTTAATAATTAACATTATCCCGAAATTCAAGCGCCACCCTCACACCGACGAAACGGACTCCCTGGGGCAATTAGGCCCGAAATTCGGAAAAAGCTCTAAAAGCCCGAAAAAGGCGCGCGCAGACACTTAGTCAGGTAACAGTTGCAGTAAAATATGCAAAGTTCGCCCACAAATCCGAAGTTTCCCCAATATCGCGGAGGCGTGACGCGAGAAAAACTGATTTTCCGCAACAGGCAACTTAATTTCCCGCGCCACGTGCGCGCCGGACGCGCGCGAAGTCGAAGTTCGCCGCCTCCGCCGCCGACGCGATTTGAATCCGGGATTAATGTAACTTCTTTCGTTCTTTTATTTCCGTCCTCGGGGGCGAGGGGGGCGGCTCGCGGGGCATGGAAATCAGGCGGGATTTTTCCGATCGATTGGCCGCCTCCGCCGACGATCCGATCCGATCCGCCTTTTAGGCGTAATTATCTTGCGCGACTCTCTCTCGTCGTTCGATTGGCTTATTTCATCATTTCTTTCATTTTCCAAAGAGCTTTCGAGTTTCCGCGCTTTCCACGCTTTTCCGCGCTTTTCTCGGAATCTCGTCGCCGCACAAAAGAACAAAGAAAAGTCTTGCGAACACACAAAGCGTCTCGATCCCTTTGTATTCTCCAATTTTTCGCGCTTCTCGTGACACCCTGTATGTGACAAAGTAAATTTAGCTCTTTGCTCATCTGACCACCCCCGCCTCCTCCGCTCCGAATGACACAATTAGCAGCAGCTGCGACCGCTCGCCGAAAAGGGCGGCTTCGATCCGGCGGCGGTCGGGGGCGGCGAGTTTGTGTACGCGCGCCAAACACAACCCGGATCGGCCGATATCCCGCAAGACGTGGGGTCGACGCCGAGCGCCGCATCCGAATCGCCCCCATTTGAATACGATCACGATTATCCTTCCGGGGGGCGGCGAATCTCACCCCTTTTTAAAACGGCCGTAAAAACGTTCGAAAAAACTTCGAAACGCCGAAAACTTTGTCGACTCGCGATCGTTGTTAAACGCATAGGTGCTCGCGCCGCCCCCGACGCGCGTCGGAGGCGGCGCGCGAGCATCACACACCAATTTCCGCCGACTGCATGATTAATGGCCGGCGCGAAACGCGCGGAAACTTTCGCGCGACGTGTCAATACATCACGCGCCCGCCCGCCGCACCTTTCGCCGCCCCCGGCAGCGATTCGAACGTCAAGCGCAGCCGGCGACTTTGTGACAGCGGGCATAGTTTCGCGCGCCGCGAACGTTTTACGCCGCCGTCGCGCGCGCGAAATTATCAAGCCTCTGGGGGCGGCGGCATAAATTACGCCGCCGCCGACGGTTCGGGCGTTCGCGTTCATTAAGTTGTTTATTAAGTTCCGGACGTCTTGTTCCGGTCCGCACGCGAATATCTACGACGCTTTCGGTAATTTCCGCCAACACCCTGTATAATTAATTAAGTTATTAGGGAAATTTATCGAGGGCGGGTCGCCTAATAAGGGGGATTATGATCAATCGATCGGGGCGTGCTTCGTAATTGTATCCCGATCGGTGCGGGAGGTGTGCGAGTTTGAAGTTTGCGCGATTTATCGAAACGCCCAGTGGATGAAATCAATCGGGGGCGAATAGCGAATGATCTTCTTTAGGCGCGCGCGCGTTAATTACCAGATCGACGCTGGCGACGTTAACAATGCACAATGGACGTAAATTACGCCGAGGTCGCGCGCGGGGGCGGCGGGTCGGGGGCGGCGGCTGGCGATGAGAGGTTACGAGCGGCATATTACAATTTACAATCGACGGACCTTCAATACCCGCAGCGCGGCGGCCGGCACTCGTCGTTATGCGGTGACATGAAGTGATTGGGGGCGGCGAGAGGGGGGTGGGGGTGAAAAGCGATGGGGGCGAGCGCGCGCCGTCATTGTTTCGGCGAATTTCGACGCGTCGTAATTATTTAATTGATCCGACGTCGATTTAATTGCGCCGTTGTGTCGGGGCAGCGCGGGGCGGTCGGGGGCGGCGACGCGCCGGCTTTCAATCTCGGAAAATAATTAATGATCCTCGACTAGTTTTAAAATTTGCACGGGCGCGCGCGCCCGACTCGGACGCGATTTAAGCGGATTAAACGTCCGCCGACCCGCCGCCCCCGGCTCTCTATAATAAATTTATTACGAGCGTAATATTCCTGCCGCCAGACTCTATAAAATCAATTATAAAGTTTCCAATTAGCAGGATGTGAGGAGCGAACGACTGCGGCGCGAAAGTTCGCTCGTGAATCGAGCCGGGGGCGGCGCGCGCTAGGCGGCGGCGCAGTTTCCGCCTAACGAGGTGTGCGAGAATATTACGCGATAGTTTTACGAGCGCGCGAGTACGCTCGAGTGTGCCGCGCGCGGCTGGAGGCCGTGGCGGCGGCGCTATACTTCGGCCGCCTCCACGGCCGCCGCCGCCGCCAGCGGCAGAAAGGTGCAGGCTCGACGGTGAATAGTTAATCAATGCCTTAATTACAATGATTACCTTCCGGTGCGACTACTTCTAGTACATAAATTTTCACAATTATACAGGGCGTTGCGGAAAATTTTGCGGGGGCGGCAAAACATACAGGGTGTAACAAATTTTTTTCGAAAATTGTTAAAAATAATTTTTCTGTTTAAATCGGATTTTTAAATTTACAAAAGTTTAAAATTCTTTGTCTTTAACTACAAGGTCGGGGGCGGCAGCAAAACGTCGGGGCGTTCTTGATTTATATCAAAACTTTATAATTTATTGCCGCCCCTCACAAAAACATGACATTCTCCCAGATTTACAGTTACAATTAAGTGCCACTCGCCGTCCCCAAGATTAGCGCGGGATGCGGCCGAAGTTGTAAATTGCGCGATTTGTTGCAGAGCCGTGCGAGAAGACGTTTTGCGCGTGGGGAGCGCAGTGCGCGACGGGGGCGGACGGCCGAGCGCACTGCCAGTGCCCGACGCATTGCCGCCCCCACGCGGAGCCGGTGTGCGGCAGCGACGGACGGACCTACGACAACCACTGCCAGCTGCGCGTCGCTTCCTGCCGAGCGAGAGTCAACACGAAAATTAGTTACCTAGGAAAATGCGGTGAGTTTTCCGAATTTTCCGAATTTTCCGAAACGCAATTTGCCCGCCTTTCAGAAACACGGAATCCATGTAAAACGAAACAATGCCCGGGGGGCTCCGAATGCGTCAGTTTGTCCGAGGGGCGCAACGCCACCTGTCGGTGCCTGGATCAATGTGCGCCGCAATCCGCCGCCCCCGTCTGCGGCACGGACGGGGTGGATTACGCCAACGAGTGCGAGCTGCAGGCAACTGCCTGCAGGACGAAGCATGAGATTAGTATCAAGTTTAAAGGAAAATGCGGTAAGGACAAAACAACATTTCCCGGGGGGTGAAAATGTTCCGGGAATTTTCCGAGAAAAAAATTATCATGTGAATTAATTTTCAGACCCGTGCCAAGGCGTAACATGCGCCACCCCCGAGATCTGCCAGCTCGACGACCATCGCAACCCCGTCTGCCGCTGCGGCGACGCCTGCGCCCTGGAGTTCAACCCCGTGTGCGCGTCGGACGGGAAAACCTACTCGAACGAGTGCGTCCTGCGACAGGAGGGCTGCCGCTCGCGCAAAACGCTCCACATCATCTACCGCGGAAAGTGCAGCTCGGGTGAGTGTCCGCGCAGCGCCATCTGTCGTGCGATAGCTCTGAAACTCGCGCTTCCAGGGGTGAATCCGTGCGCCGGCGTCGACTGCGCGCCGCTGGAAGAGTGCACGATCAACAAATTCGGAATCGCTCGCTGCGAGTGCCCGCCGAAATGCGAACCGATCGTGCGTCCGGTGTGCGCCGAGGACGGCCGAACGCACGCCTCGGAGTGCGAGGCGAAGATGGCGGCGTGCCTGGCGCGCAGCCAACGCGGCGCGAACATCCTGCACGCCGGCGTGTGCGGCTCCGGGGCGGCGTGCTCCCAGCACAAGTGCAGATACGGCGCGTCCTGCGAGATCAAGGACAACGCGCCGTATTGCGTGTGTCCTGCGGAATGTCCTGCCGCGTTCGATCCCGTCTGCGGTACGGATGGCACATCGTACGGCAACGAATGTAAATTGAAGAGGGAGGGTTGTCTGAAGCAGAAGGATGTTGCTGTCTTATATAAAGGACCATGCGGTAGGTTATTGCTTTTAACACCCTGTATATTTATGGGAACACCTTGCACATTTTTTTAAATTTCTAAAACACCTTGTATGTTTTAGATGGGTGTGAAAACAAACAATGCGACTTTTACGCCATCTGCAACGAATCGGACGAAGTCGCGCACTGCGCATGCCCCAAGCCCGACCAATGCGTTGGTTTCAATGGCACCGTGTGCGGCACAGATGGCGCCACCTACCCTAACGAGTGCGCGCTGCGTGTGGCAAGTTGTAACCTCAAACAGTTGATCCTAGTTGCCCATAAGGGCGACTGCGATCTCTGCTCGAAGGATTGCAAAGAAGAGGGCGCTGAAGCAGTCTGCGCGACAGATGGCGTCACGTACGCTAACGAGTGCGAGCTGCGACGCGCCGCCTGTAGGTCGGGGGATGACAACTTGGAGGTCGTGTTTTATGGCGACTGTGGCGAGCGGTTTTCGGTCGCCGGTAAGCTTCCTAACCTGAAAACCCCAACATAACCTAACCTAACTAACCACTAATATTCTAGCGACTCAAGCGCCATCTGTAGGGACGTCTTCGAGTATATCCGAGAACAATTTGTCGCAAGAAGGTGGCTTTGATGAGGGTTTAGGAGAAATCTGTCGAGACGTCAGATGCGACTATGACGCCACCTGCGAACCGGGCCCCGACAACTTCCCCAAGTGCGTGTGCAAGTTCAACTGCTCCTCGGAGATGGATTTAGGCGACGCTGACCTTGGCTCGGGGTCCGGTCCTGTGTGCGCTTCCGATCTCCGGATATACGCCTCGTCCTGCGACATGAAGATGGCGGCGTGCGAGAAGCAAATGGAATTGAGGTTACGTCCCTTGGATCTTTGCCAAGGTCACTAAAACCATTAACCATTAACCATTAGCAAACTGATCGTCGGCTGTCCAGGACTCCTGCTAATGATATTCATTGCAGGGATGGAAGTGAAACCTTGCAACGGCGACAAACCCATCGCAGACCCTCTCACGGGGAGTGAGCTGAATTGCGGGAACGGACCGTCCAGACAAGATTGTCCGTCGGGGAGTTACTGTCATCAGACCATCAGTTTCTCCAGGTGTTGCAAAAAGGGTAAGCGGTCCACAGCTTGTTCAACACTGGGACCTAAAAGTGGACCTGCCGTAGATCAAAATCCAAGTGGGTCTAACTGCGAAGACTCCTGGTACGGTTGCTGTCCAGATGGCAAGACCCCCGCCCTGGGTACCAACCACACCGGATGTCCAGTTTACTGCGGTTGCAACAAACTGGGGAGTTATTCGGAGTCCTGCGATCCGACAACTCTGACATGCAACTGTCGTCCTGGTGTGGGAGGAGAGAAGTGCGACAGATGCGAACCGGGGTATTGGGGGTTGCCCAAGATATCTTCCGGTCACCATGGATGCATCCGTGAGTTTCTTCAACCCCTGCAACCACTTCCACTTCATTAAAAGATGTTAAACCTTCTAGCTTGTGGTTGCTCCATTTCGGGCTCTGTCCGCGACGACTGCGAACAAATGACAGGGCGCTGCGTCTGCAAACCAGGGATTCAAGGTCAGAAATGCACCACGTGCACAAGTCGCGATAAAGTCCTGGGTCCCAACGGGTGCGTGCCCCCTGATCAGATAACGGGGACGGAGTGGCCCTTGAGAAGATACACCCCATTGGAGTTTACGCAATCGGACGACTCGAACTCCCCGCTGTCCAAGTCCACCAGGCATTTGTTAGTCCCGGAGTACAAGAGGAAGGACCAAGCGAACAAACTTCCTCATAACATTCCAGCGAGGGGATTCTCCTCCACCCTGGGCGCCCTCAGCGTGAACCCCACATCGGCGACCGTGAACCCTTTACTGGGGGATCTCTGCTCTTCCAAGACAGACTGTCCTATCAACCGATCCGACTGCAGATCCTCCTCGTGCGTATGTCTGGAAGGGTACCTCGAATCTCCAGATAGACAGGAATGCGTAACCGTCAACCCTTCCTATGGAACACCAGGTTTTACTGGTAGATCCTACATCCGCCTCAAACCTCTATCGGCGTATCACAAACTGAGCATCGAGCTGGAGTTCAAGACCCTATCCTTCGATGCGATTTTACTCTACGCCCAACAGAACGAGAACCTCCCCACGGGAGGGTCAGACGCAGGCAGGGATTTCGTCTCTCTGGCGATACGAAACGGACACGTCGAGTTCAGATACGATCTGGGGGATGGCCCAGTTGTTATCAGTTCACTAGAAAAGGTTATCTTAGGCAAAACCCATAGGGTTGTAGCTAAGAGATACCACAGGGACGGGATGTTGCAGTTGGACGACGGGGAGAACGTAGCCGGGCAGTCGGGGGGCACCCTCAGAGCGTTAGACATCTCCGGGGATACTTTCCTGGGTTATGTTCCTGTTACCGCTAGTCAGGGAAGCGATAAAAGTAACAGTAAAGTATTTAGAAATATCGGAACGGGGGAGGGGTTAAGGGGGTGCGTGTTAAAGTTACGGATAGGTAGGAAGGATGTCAGTTTATCGGAGGATAGTGAGGAGGTGGTCAGGGTTAAGGATGTTGAGGAATGTGGAACGAAACATAACCATAAAGAGAAGGGGAAAGAAGAAGAGGAAGAAGGGGAAGAAGAAAAAGGAAGAGAGTTTCACGGGCGGAATTATATCAGGTTACCACCCCCGATAAATTTTGCTCATCAGTTTACCATCGAGCTCACCATCAAGACCCGTGCCTCGGATGGTTTGATCTTGTACTGTGCTCAGAGCAAAAGTGGAGGAGTGGGATCGAAGGGCCCCAGGGGTGACTTTCTAAGTTTAGCTATTCTAAGGAACCGGGTACAGTTCAGATACAACCTGGGAAGTGGTATAGCCAATCTAACGTGAGTATCATATCTCCCTTAACACATAACCTCACTTCTGAGCTATATTACCGAGTATTCCTTGTTTATTAAGGTCTGAAACGAAAATAGCCCCGAATACCTGGCACAAAATCAAGATCACAAGGACAGGAAGAGATGGCACCCTGGCATTCGACTCCCAGCCGGCTATAAAGGGTAGATCGGGGGCCGCATTGTCGGAACTCAACCTAGGAACACCTCTCTACATCGGAGCAGTCAAAAACTACAAGGAGGTGCACCCCCTGGCAGGGATCACCAAGGGGTTCAAAGGTACCCTCCCTTTTACAATTTGGCCAAAAATAACCTTTCAATTTTCAAGGTCAAATCGGTTACGTAAACATAAACGGAAAGCCAGCTCCCGTTGCCAAGCACTTGCCGACGTGCACGAACGATCTGAGGAGTCCTTGTGTGCATGATCTGGACACCTGAAATTGGAAGAGGAGAAAAGCCGATACTGGGGATATCCCGAAAATTCGTAGGGAGAGACAATAACAACGCTTAGATCCGGCCGCGAAGTGGAAAGTGGCGCAAAATGGCGCCGCAGGACATAACCTCGATTTAGAGCGACCGGAGGTGGTCAGTGCCCAAGACTGACGCGTGTACATATTAATTCTAATTGATTAGCGATGCGAATGTTTTAGTAACTCGTGGGACAAAATAAACTATTGCCAGTTTTACCATTATTGAGTGAATTTCCACCGGAAGCGCATCAAAATGGCGTTTGAAGTTTAACAGACTGTTTCTAAATTCAAAGTGACACGAAAATGATCTCAAAATGCAAGTTTGATACATCAAATCAGTTTTCCCTTGCCTTAAGTATTTTTGGAGATAATCAACTTCAAATGCACTTTATTCCTCTCAAATTGCTGCTGCAGTTTGAACAAGATCATTTGCTTAATGATCTTGTCGCGGGGTATTGTTGTAAAACAGGATGTGAGCCGCGCAGGCGCATTAAGACCGTTCGTAAGGACACGGCCTTGACAAGGACGTGCGCACTAGCCTCCCTAACGCCAGGGTATGGTTGTAAAGCAGGATGTAAGCTGGCAGACGCATTAGGACCGTTCGTGAGGACACGGCCTTGACAAGGACGCGCGCACTAGCCTCCCTAACGCCGGGGTATGGCTGCTTTTTCTATGAAATAAAGTAAAAATCGCGAAGCAATCTTCTGCAGAACGCGTGTTATAGTCGATTCTGTGAGGCAAGTTTGGAAAAGTTCAAATACTCTAAAAATCGCCACCCTCTCTAAAGCTGTTCAGATTCTGATGCCTTCTAACTAACAAACATGCACACTTTCAGCACGCTTCTTTCAGCTTTAAATACACTTTATTACCCCGAAATTACTGCTGCAATTTAAACAAGATCATCTGCTTTATCCTCTGCAGCTGTTCGATCTCTTCCCGCTCCACGCACTGCAAACACAAAGCGTCGTTGTTAATAGAAAGAAACACGCGTAACCACATTTCACGCCAACCTTCATCTGTTTGAGCTTCTCGAGCTGATTCTCCATATCCTTCTTCATCTTCTCGTGCACCCTCAGCTTCCCGGTGAGTTGCTGGATGATATTAACGCCTCCTTCAGCGGAGGCAATCTCTTCGCTGTACTTGTTAACAATCAACTCGTATCCTTCGACGCTTTTCCTCGCGCCTTTCCATTCGTCCTCTTCCTTGGCGATTTTCTCGCCCAGTTCTTCGAAGGACTGCTCCAACTTGTCGATCACGCCTGAGATATTATCCGTGGCATGATCAAACTCCTAGAAGTAGCCAAAAAAGCAATTTAGTGCACCCTCTCAGAATTCCAACAGGACTCACTCGTTTGGCCACGTAGAACTCGTCGTTGAACCCTTCGAAGTCCTTGCGCAACTGCACCAACTCGTCGTAAACCCTCGCAGATTCCGCGCGGGTCTGATTCGTGTCCTGGAACAACTTCTTGCACAGATATTTGATCTCCGAGATGTCGTCGGTCTGAGGCACGTCGTTCCCCTTCGGATGCTCCTTGGCGCTCTGCAGGGCTTCAACCACCGAGGGATCCTCGAGCTGGAGTATCTCCAGGGTGCGAGTGGCGTTCCCGACCATCGCCTGTATCCCTTGCAGATAACTGCGACACCTTTTGTAGACCACGCTGCGCTCCCGAAGATTCGCGATGAACACCTTCAGCTCGTCGCCGTGGAGCAGGTCGCCCCCGACCAACTCCCTGAGGGTGCTCAGCTTCTGATTGGTTTGCCCCAGGACGGCCTCGTTCTTCGACTTCACTTTCATTATGAAGTTGGAGAGCTCCTGCTTCTTGTTGGCGATTATCGTCGCCTGGTTCCGGAAGGGCAGCAGCTGATCGTCGTTGGTGTTGGTCAAGGTCAGCTTCTTGTTCAGCAGGGACTGCACCTTATGACTCAGGTCCTCCACCTACGATCAGAAGGATTGTATGGCGTTCGAGTTCTTTAACTCAAGTTCATTCCTACCTCGCGGTTCAACTGGTCCATTTCCTCCGAGGAGGGTTCCGTCTCCTGGGCGACCTTCTCGAAGGCCTGGAGCTCCAAACGGATCTCCTCGTGCTCCCTCGGCAATTGTCCTTCCATCAGTATCCGGTTGATTTGTCCCTCCTCGCGGATCTGTTCGATCGGATCCAAGTTTTCTGGACGCCGGCCCGAATTCTGGCTGAGGGTGCCTTGCAGCGTCTTTATGTCCGAACTCATTTGCACCAGGAGGTTCTTCTGTTCCCTGAGCTACCGTCAACGCCGCAATTAAATTGCAATTGACGCATTCGAAGCAATTACCTGCTCGCTAAGCTTCTCCTTCTGCTTCACTTCGCTCCGATACGATTTGACGGAATTGATCAACCCCTCGCGGTTCGGCACGTTCTTCATCTTGTCGCTCTGCATCTCCAGCCGCTGCACGAGGAAGGACATGTCCGCCGACATCTTCTTGGTGTCCTCCTGCAACTCCGTCGATTCCGCGGCGTTCTTCTTCTCTCTGCTGTTCTCGTTATAGGACACCCAAAACTCGTCGATGAATTTCTCGTACGTGCGGTTCATCTGCTCGATTTCGGGCTCGCCCAGCAGTTCCGGAGGGAGTTCCACCTTCTCCACAAAACTTTAACGAAGACGCAATCAGTTGGAGGACTCTCCGAGGGTGTTTTGGTGAATGCTTAACTTACGTTGCGAAATAGACGCGTTTCTTGATCTTCTCGGTGTCCGAAAGGATCCAGAACAGGATGGGGTGGATGATGTTCCTTCTGCCCATGACCAGGCCTTCTCGAAACTCGTTGGCGGGGATTTCGTTGTCCGGGGAGTATTTGATTGATTGCAAAGCCAGTAGAATGTTTATCACTGATTGCTCTTTGTTTTTGTCCACTTCGATCTGCAAGAAACGGCCGGATCAGTATGAAATATTGAGGAAATTGCAGAAATACGAACCAAGCTTGTCGCTCCAACTTTGCTGAGGACGTTTATCAAAACCTGCAGCAACTCCGTGTCGGAGAGAGAGCCGAAAGATATCATGTTGTAGTCCGTGTCAAAATGTTTGTTTAATTCGTTTACGATAAAGCGTAGACTGTCCATGATTAGTATATTGTTTATTAGCTGGTTTTGTAGAAATATAAACTTTATTTTGCTTGTTCCCGATTGTTTCTAGAAGTCTTAGGTGGCATAAAGTTTGTTTGTATTGTACCCGAGTGGATAAAACAATAAATCGATATGCTCACAAACTGTTTTGAACTTTAGTGCAACTATAAGTAATTAGTATACTTAATTATGAATATTATTTATATAATGGATTATTTGTTTATGTGTAATGTACGTTTTAATTCGAGTTTAAACTTTCTTAAATTTGTATTTTCGCGCTGTTGTTGTATGGTGGGTTGCCTAGCATAATCGGCAAAAACATTTTACATTTTATTTATAAAAATATTTATAATAATGATTGCAAACGTTTATAAAACTACCACAATTAACTAAATTAAATATTGACATTTTTATATTCTTTAACAATTTTAGATTCACATATTTTACGTCCAAAAGTGTTGTGTAATTTGGGTTGCCTAACGTCAAAATCAAAAGAATCAAGGTCGGTTCCAGGAAGCCTTCAACAACTTCATACATTTCTATTTTCACACGAGAATCTAAACAAACGCTGGCAATAAACATAAACATTCCGAAATACTTGCAAGTATTACCTCGAACTAAAGATGTACGGACAGGTAAATCAAAATCGACCACTAAATCAGCCAAAAATCGTTAATTGTTTTGTGATTATCAGCCTGGCTATGGAGCTCCGATGGGTGTCAGCCCTGAAGTTCAGCAGTGGTTCAACGCGGTGGATCGCGATCGTTCGGGCATGATCAACGCCAAGGAATTGCAAGCGGCCCTAGTGAACGGGCAAGGAAAAAACTTTTCCGACACCGCGTGCGCGCTCATGATTGGGATGTTCGATCATGATAAGTCTGGGACCATCGATGTGAACGAGTTCCAACAATTGTACGCGTACATCAATCAATGGCTCACTGTCTTCAGGACGTACGACAGGGACCAGTCTGGGAATATCGAGGAGGCTGAACTTGCCCAGGGTGAGTTTCCGTTGAAGTTATCTGACCAAATCGGGAGTAAATTCGACTTTTTTGTTTTAGCTTTACAACAGATGGGATTCCGGTTTTCCGGGGATTTCATCAACGTACTAATTAAGAAGAGCGACGTGCAGGGCCATCGCGTAATGACCGTCGACCAGTTCATCGTAGTCTGCGTGCAAATCCAAAAGTTCACCGAAGAATTCCGAAAGAGAGACACCAGTCAAACAGGGACTATTACTATAGGTTTTGAGGACTTCCTAGGGCTAGCTTTGAATTGTTCCACATGAATTACGTGGGTAATTAACGGGTTATCCTCGTGGAAGCGTTGAAAATTAGCTTGACGAGCTTGAAATTTATTTTTTGCATCGTTCAGCCCTATAGAAATTCTATTTTAACAATTTTCCCAGTTTTATTGATATTCATAAGGAAAGGATATTAACGAGGTAATAAGTGATACTTGAGCTAATGTTTCGCCGTCTTTTACTAAAAAAAACAATCATTACGAACTAAATAAAGGCACACTGAGCATAAGAATATCCACAAAATAAATACGTCTGTGACCTACGCGCTTAATTAGTAATTAGTTCGTTCAGCTAGCGTAGAAAAATACTAAAATCGTAAACGCTTTGGAATTGACGCCAGCAGACGCACGAAAGTGCATGGAAAGTTAAACGTCGCCGAGTTTCTCGGATTAATTACGCAATCACCGCTTGATTAATGTCTAACGCTCATGACTTAGAGTGTCCCAGACCGATAGCGCCGCCGGAAGGGGACGCTTCGCCCGTAAACCGCGACCGTTCGAGATGCGATTCGTTCGCGAAGATCTCGGCGTGATTAGGAGCGACGATGGGCGTGTGCGGGAGGCGACGGCGGCGCATCAGTCTTTGTCCTTGCGCGCCTCCTGCGCGTCCTTCTTGTACGCCGAGAAGAACGTCAGCGCCTTCATCAGCTGGTAGCTCTTCGAGATCGGGATGTTCGAGTCGTAGAGCTTCTTCGAGTTCTTGCAGTCGACGTAGAACCACCAGTTGCACTTGAGGATCGTCTGGTCGAAGAGCGTCGACTCCGGACAGAGGAAGCTCTTCATTATCAGCCCGTCGTCGGTTAGCGCGCACACGTGGAACACCTGCGAATTGGATAAAGTTAGACAAAGCTGCTCTCTTAAACAACGCCCTGTAACATCAACACATTCGATCTGATCCGGGTGATTATGTCACCAATCGGAAAAGAATTAAATACTGGGAGGTACGCGTTTATCGGTTTTGGTTAATATTCGTGGTGATTGCCAGAAAATTGCGATTAAAGTTCAAGTTTATCATTCTTATAAAAAATCAAGTGGTTTCTCTTTCAAAAAGTTGAAATAACTTCTAGAAATTTGCTTAAATTGTCCTGAATTTCGCATCAATCGACAAAGAATTAAATTGTGGGTGAATTGTTTAATCGGATTTTCAATAATCGAGCAATAACTGCTCGAAAATTTACGTCAAAGTTAAAATTTACCAAAACACCAAAATGTTTCTCCTTCAAAAACTTCTCATAACTTCAACAAATTGCATCCGATCTTTATGAATCTTTCATTAATCGATGAAGAATTAAAGTCTAGGAAAGGCGCCTTTTCGCATTTTGAGTACATTAATGTCAAACTCGTGGAATGCAGGGGAATAGATAGAACAATCCGAAATAAACAAACACAAATGATCGGGAACATATAAAAACACAATAAACTTGCGCAACCGGTGCCATCGCGCGTGTTTCAATTGAATGGCGAAGAGGGAAATTTCGCCACACGCACACGAAATTGAGTTAAGTCGTCTCAGGTCCGCCGCAGTCTCGTTTCGCGCCGGAGGCCTCGGACTGATTCCGAATGCAAATGCGCGACGTTCGTGAATTGCCCGCGCCGTGCGTTGCAAAACGCCATGCTTATTGCGAAGACATGTTTAATGCAATCCGTAATTCGGGTACTTAGCTAATAATTCATCCGCGACGCAACGATGATGAATCGGTCGTAAACGTCAGCACAATGCCTAACATGTTATTTCGTCTCGATCGTTTTAAGCGCCGCGAAGCGATCGAACGATTATTAAGCGTTGGAAATGGCTTAAGACACTTAAGTTGAGTAACTTTGTACAAATTATTATTGGGAGAAATTGTTGTCAATTGTTTCTCATCGTGTTTTTAAGAGTTTTGATGTTTGGTTGTGAGGTGCAAAATCAAACTCCGATTTGCAAATCGAAATCATTTCTTAGGCGCACGCGTCCTTGAGAAGAATTCTCCCAAGAAATATTCGCTGGAGTAGTGTAATTCTTAGGCGGTAATGTTTAATGGTTACCGATTTCATTTATTGTGCGAATCGCGCGAATGTTGCACTGAGGTTCCTTCGGTTTGGAGCTTGAATCGATTCGCAACCTTGACAAGCAACAAAGAAGTGTAATATTGCATCGTTTAATGCTTGTAAACATCATAATTTCATGTTTAATTGGTATTTTATGAAAATAATCTAGTTTAGACTGTTTTTAAGTTTTAGCGCCTCGTCAAGGTAAAATATTAATTTCGGCAACGTTCGGCGAGAATGCACAACATGCGCTAGCATTTGTTTGAAAATAAATAATTAGAGCATGTGCGACATTAATGTGCGCAAGCAGGTAGTTTTCTGCTTTGTCGGCGGCGCGGATCGCGCGAAATAAAAATTGCGTTGCACAAAAGTTCAATGTCGCGGCTGACGAGCGATTCTTTTCGCACGTGCGTGGAGACTTCTCGCGAACTGCACCGTCGGTCATTAGGCAACGCGTTCGAAACGCTTAATTAAGTCGTCGTTATTTATTATTCATTCACAACCTCTTGGAAACACCCCGTAATTTCTACACGTTTTGTCCGATTTTTAGGATTCTTTCGCCAATCGATGGACAATTAAATTTCATCACATGTCTGTGCCACAATCCCTTCAGAATCTGGCAATCTCCACCTTGCCAGGAAAACAAAACAAACGCCTTGCTTCGAATGCAGAAACCAGCGTTTGCCTTGCTTTACTTCTGTTTTATTGCTATTGGCCTAACAAGATCTAATAAGATCATTTCGCATGCGCGGTGAACTTTAAAACCGAGTGGACTCGACTTGACGCGTTCGAAACGTTGCAAGCGCGCTTAAATGCAGCGGTGCATTGAGCATTCGAAAGTGCCGGCTGGACGCTAGAAACGCCGAACAAAAAAAAATCGCTCATTGGTCAATCAATTAATTGGCAATTGCTACACCGTAATAGCAAACACATTTAATTCATTAGATCACTTAATTCGTCTTGAACCAAACAAAAAACTGACAACGTACAGAGATTTTAAGATGCAATAAAAGCAGGCGATTGATTGATAGACTCGACTTTTAACAACATGTAATGAGCAGCGTTCAATGTTAATTGCTTTCAAACGGACGGACGACGCGTCGCGACGGAATAAAAACGTTCGAGCAAAAGCGCGCCTCGATTCTACCTATAAACATTATTGCTTGTTGCTAGCGCGCGCGCGCCTTGTTTGTTCATAAATATGAATTCAATTTTAGCGCCGCTCCGCAATTAAGTTTCGCTCTCTTTTGTGCGTAACACATTCGCGCCGATTAATAATAATTGGAGCGTTCGGCGATGAACGTTTTGTTGTTCGGCGTGTCGCAAGCCCGACGAGGCATGCGGGCCTTCCAACCGGATGTTACGGAAGTGCGAATGTTTTCATACGCGCTAATCATCGCAATTCTTCATTGTTGTTAGAGCTTTGGGCACTTCCAGGAGCAACAACTGTTCTTTGACGACTTTTTCCAAACTAAACTGGCGAAAGCCAATCTATGTCTAAAACACCCTGTATCTCCCGCAAATATCATCGGATCTTTTTGATACTTTCACTGGATGATAGACAATTAGATTCTAGTAGACGTGTGCCTTTGGGTTTTTAATAATTTTTATAATAACTACATGAAAATGGAGGCCAAAGTTCATTATTATCATCTTTGTACTAAAAAATCACAGTGCTTCTTCTTCAAAAACACCCTATAACTTCTATAAATGTCATTAGATTTTTGTAATCTTTTTGTCAAATGATAGCGCTTTATATTTTAGATGATAGGACTGTTTTGGTTTTTCTTAATTTTATTAATAACTGCTTGAAAATTAGGGCCAAAGTGAATAATTACTGTCTTTCCATTAAAAAATCAACGTGCTCCATGTTCTAAAACACCCTGCATCTCTCACAAATATCATCAGATCTTTTTGATATTTTCACTAAATGATAGAGCATTAGATTCTGAGAGACATGTGTCTTTGGTTTTTTAATAATTTTTATAATAATTGCCTGAAACGGAGGCCAAAGTTAATTATTGTCATTTTTATACTAAAAAATCACAGCGTTTCTTCTTCAAAACCACCCTATAACTTCCACAAATTTCATTGGATCTTTATAATATTCACCTCAAATAGTAGCGCATTATATTATAGGAAATAGGTCTATTTTGGTTTTTGATAATTTTATTAATAACTGCCTAAAAATTAGGGCCAAAGTGCGTATTCACCATTTTCCACTAAAATAATCCACGCACTTCCTCTTCTAAAACACCCTGTAACTTCTACAGATTATATTAGATTTTTATAAACTATTCACGAATCAATCGGCCGTTAAATTCTAGGTAACATCCAAATTGGTGTTTTGAAAAATATTTATAATAACCCTGCAGAAATCAGGGTCAAAGTTATTAATTAGTATTTCTCTGAAGTCGAAATATTGATCCTTGAAAAACACTCTGTAACTTCCATAAATTTGACCCGATTTTTATGATCATTGCATAATTGAATAGAAAATTAAATTTCAGAAGACACATGTCTTTAAATTTTTAATAATTAATAGGGTAACTACCTCAAAGTTGACGTTGAAGTCGCAGTTGCAAATTTGAACTCGAAACACCTTTTCAATGAAAACCTTTCGACTTTTTCCAATTTACACTACGCTAATTAACCGGAAACTGATCTGGCGACTAAGAGGAATATTTGGGTTCATCTATAAAAAGAAGAGACTCAAGAGAGCGTGACTTAGTCGCCGCGATTGTGAATCAGCGTAAAGCGAGACTTTCCTTTCTTGTTACTCGCGCATTCTCACTTCTCTCCAGCAATTGGACTTGAAATCAAACGAAATGAAAACAACAAACAAACGTGCTCATAGAAACTCGAGCCGATCGCTACTTCGAAATGTAAAAACGCACGAAAGTGTAATACCGTCATTAAATCGAGATGATTATAGTTATTAACTTTATTCACCTCGAAGCACCAGAACATTAACATTGGAATTACTTGTAATCATCCAGCAAAAATTACTTAATACGAAGACGATTTAGATGTAAACTATGTTTTCACGTAGTCTACCTTAGATATTAATTAATTTGGACGTAATGAAGCGACGAAATGTCGAAATGAAGCAAAACATTAAACTGGCTAAGAAAAATTATGTGATTCGTCACTTTGGTCCCAATTTTCGGGCAGTTAATACAATAATTCCCAAATATCCAAAAACACGTGTCTCCTAAATTTTACTTCCCTATCGATTAGTAAAAGAATCATCGAGATGCAATTAATTTTGTAGAAGTTACAGGGCGTTTCTGAAAGAAAAAACAGATTCGTTTCTCCTTGAAAAATGGTAATTTTTGACTTTGACCTAAATTTTTGGACAGATGTCACAAATATTACGAAAAACCCAAAACAGATGTGATCTGAAATTTAATTATCTGTCAATTACAGAAATAATAATAAAGATCGGATCACATTTGTAGAAGATACAGGGTGTTTTAGAGGAAAAAAATCTTTAAAAATGCAAATGTTTCACTTTGACATAAATTTTCGGACGTAATTTATAAATATTATCAAAAACTCAAAGATAGGTGTCCTCTAAAATCTAATTTTCTATCAACTAATTAAAAGTTTATAACAATCTGCCGAAATTTGTAGAAATTACTGAACATTTTCGATAAAAAATCAAATCAACATGCTTTTCATTAAATATTAATTAATTAAGCAATAAAATGACGGAATGCATCAAAACATCACATCATTCGAAATCCAGACAATCATTTGTCTTTTACCTTCAGCTTCGCCTGCTTAATTAATAATCATCTTTAGTCATTAAACCAATTTGCACGTCTTTTTGGAAAAACACTGAAGTGCATCATGCGTCACGCGTTTATTAATTTGCGTACTTAAAATATTTCGCACTTTCGTTCGTTAAAAAGCCGACGAACGCTCGATGGCGAGCCCACAAAAATGCCGAGTTTCGATATTGACTTGATATTGACCCAGATTCGATCGCATTCGACCGTGCACAATATCGAAAGCGTCGAAACTCTTTACACCGAGTGTTAACAACGAAATTCGCTAGAAATGCGAGCGTTTATGATTGAGCACCGAGCAGACGCGCGGCGTTAATGCGCGAAGAACAGATTGTCATAATTGACGCACTTCAATCGTCGCAATCTCGTCAATATCCCAATCTTCGATCGGACACTACAAAAAATGAAGCAACGTCTCGTTTCCTATGCGGCACGAGGACGCGCATTGTTTACGTCGTCAATTACTGATAACTTGACACGATTGACGAGGAACTTTCTTCACTTGACTTCAATCCACGTCTTGTTCTCTTCGTGTTCGTTTAGATTTGAATATGAACGTGAATAGCAATTGTGTTTGATTGTCGATCGAAAACAGCCTGTAACTTTTGCAAATTTTATGCGATTTGTATAAACTTTTCGTGATTTGACATACGAATAAATTTTAGCAGAAACGTATTTTGGGGTTTTTACTAATATTTGTAATAACTGGTAGAAAATCGACATCAAAGTGAGAAATTACATTAATTTTGAGAACAATGTGTTTCTCATATAAAACACCCTGTAACTTTTGCAAATATGATGCGATTCGTATGATCTTTTCGTAATTCGATAGAGGCTTAAATACTAAGGCATACCTATGTTTGGGTTTTTACTAATAGGTATGTTAACTGTCGTAAAATTGACATTAAAATGAAAAGTTACAATAGTTTTGAGAAAATGTGTATTTACATATAAAACACCCTGTAACTTTTGTAAATATGATGCGATTCGTATGATCTTTTCGTAATTCGATAGAGAATGAAATTTACGTATGCAGGACTATTGAAAGTTTCTAATAATTTTCGAAAAACTACTGGAAAACAAGAACCAAAAGTAGATTATAATTTGCCACCAGAAAAACTCGATGTTCGTTCTGTCTAAAACATCCTGTAACTTTTACAAAATGGTCGCAATCTTTATGGTCTTTTCGCGATTCGATAGAAAATAAAATTTTAAGGAAGTCCCCTGATTATATTTTCAATAACAATTACACAAATTACCAAAAAATTGCCTTCAATATGAAAGAGTACGATTTATCACAAAAACAACGCGCTGTTTTTCTTTCAAAAAACGGTCTGTATCTTTTAAAAACTTCCCCAATTATCTTTTCACAATCCAATAAAAGATTAAATTTCATTTAATGACGTGTCGTTAGATTTATTAATATTAAGAATAACCGCCGGTAAATCGAACCCAAATGAAAAATTAATTGCATGAAAATAGAAATGAAACAACTTACCATGCAACCCAAATCTTCGTCCGCATACAAGCCGGGAAAGTGCTTCTGATCGCCGCAATAGAACGACGTCTCGGGCAGCTCCACCCTCGAAGCGAAGTTGTCGTCGAAGTTCTTATCGTAGCCCACCGGATAGTACTCCTTGGGGGCGTTCATGACCTTCCCGATGTTGACGAGATTGTGTCGAGAAGGCCTGGGCGTCGTCGTGGTCGTCGTGGTCGTGGTGGTCGTGTGCACCGCCGGCGCTCCGATCTTCTGCCTTAAGGCAGCTTCGAAGGTGCTCTCGGATATGTTCGCTTGCTTGAGTATGCTTTGCAGCGCGTTGATGTTGATCGTCGGCAGCGCCGGATTGCTTCCCGGGGTGCTGCCGCCGATTTCGTTGGAGATGTACGGATAGCTGCCCCTGTCACTCTTTCTATTAGCGGTCACACTCTGCAGGGGCGGAGCAGCTGGGACACCTTGAGTCTTCCTCTTCACGGTGCCCGGCATCCCGGCGAATTCCGGCACGGTCATTCCGACGACCGCCGGCTGGGGCACGTTGGGGGCGCCACCGGCGTATTTGGCAGGGTTCGGTTTCGTAATGGCGGGGTGCTCGGCCGCCGGCGGGATGGGCTTGAAGGGCGGCACGGCGGTGCTCTTCCTCGCGGCTTCGTGCGAGCTCGCCGTGGCCGATCGCACCGCGAGCGCGTTCTGCAAGATTCAAGGTCAGGGATTGTACGCTCCGTCACGTGCGTCTACCATCCGCGTAAATCGAATGCAAGGACGACTCGAAGGCACATTCTAATATACCTGCTGTTGCTGCTGCTGCTGCTGCGCCTGCTGGGCTAAAACGGCCTGCGCGGTGAACTTGGATCCTTGCGCGGATCTCCTCCGATTCACCTCCGTGTTGGAAATGGACTCTTTGAAGCCGAGCTCGTCACCGAGACTGAATCCTGGTCATCCCAAAAATTAGAAAAAATAACACGGAGCGTGACGTAACGTTCGATTGCGGAATGTTGCGGAAAATTCCTTCGAAACGCGATGATTCTAATTCGTGGCGAACTTTTACGGTTATTTCGGTGAAAATGTGGCGAACGATAAATGTTAATATATACATTATTAGTGTTATGCAAACGCGCTAATTTTTAATAACAATCTGTCGAATGATCAAGAGGTGAAACGCCGAAACGAAAGTTTGGAACCGTGGTCAAAATTACTTTGTCATCGTCGTAACCTGATGCACGACGCATGCGCATAATCGTCGCCGCTAATTATTTCCCAAGAGGTTAAAGTTTAAATCGAATTTCTAAATTTCACTATCACCGAATCGAGGACGCACCTTGAAGACTAATGAATCGTTTCGAAATTTTCCCGCGCTTCATTTGTCGATTTTTGCATCGCGCCAAAGTGACTTAGGTTAAGCAACGGCGGCGCGCGGAACGTTCGACGGAGAATTTCGCTCGTTCGCGGATAATTGTTCTAATGGACGCCATTTCGTCGTGTCGCAAACACGCAGGGCATTTCGCCGACTTGGTGACGTCGCTAAGTTACTTTTTTCGTCACGAGTCATATACCGGCGACTCGTAAGAAGTTGTTCGTATGTTAGGCTATTTTCTGATACGACAACGCTTAAGCGTGCTTAACGTGAGTCGCCTTACGCCGTGGCCAGCGCGCCAACACGAAAGAGAAACTTTTATTAACTCTTCGTGCGTTACTTAACTGACAAACAGCGACCGACGATGACGAGCGAAATTCGGAAATCCGACTTAAGTCACTTGCGCTTGGTACTGCCACAACTGCCAAACGCATTTTAAGATACAAACGGAGAATTGTAAAATGTTTTAGGGGACGTCGGTCTAAAATGACATAGGTGGATACTTGCAATTCACGAAAATCATTAAGTACAAGTAGGGGAAGTCCGAGATAAATGGCATACGCGAACAAAATGACCCTGAGGCGATTTCTCACAATCTACGTATTGTTTATTGCAACTTGTGAGCAATAAACTTGAACGTTCGCCATTCTCCTAGTTCAAAACAACATTTCGAACATTCTGAACTTCCGAGTCATCTTAAGCTTAGAAACAATGGCCGATAACGACGAAAACCTCCGCCACAAAACACTTGCTTGACTTAAGCTTGCTTAAACCTTTCTGAGCGAATGAAAAACTAAAAACGTACTTTTAAAAATCGCGACGAGCAATTAGATAATTCGATTACAACGCTTTAGTGTAATTGTTTGCGACGCTGGCAACTTGCGCCGTAATTGCGTCGAATCGTCGCAGTTTGCGGTCGTCAATTACTGTCAACGACCAATTATCGATATGGATTTCTAATTTCGCCCGGGGCACGCGCCGTCTAATTGTAATTGCGCTTCTCGCTCGGGAAATTTCGATTTCGAAACCGGCGCTGAAGTTAAAGTTCGAGCGTTCGCGATTCGAATCAAGGTCGCGCAATTAGCGCCTCAAGTTCACTCCGAGCGACGCTGCGTCGCTCGGTAACCTCAAAACTAACCTCAAAGCTAACCCCTAAAATCAGGTTACGACGATCGCGCGCGCGCGAATTAATGATTAATGATGAAACGATGCGAAGATGCGTTAGGACGTTAACGTGAGAAATGAAGAACACAACATGCGAAACGATGCGATTATTGATTAGGGTCGAACGATCGATTAATTGAGAAGGTTTACCAAGGCTAGCGTGTGCTTTGACACCCCCTAGGTTTCTAATTCGGAAGAGGCTCGATTTCTTAAAAGCACAGTTGAGGATAAATCCGAAATCGGACTCCAGGACACAGGTGGCTCGGCCAAGGCGCCAAGTACCGCCTGCAACCAAATAAAGTCGGAGATTACATGCCAGCAGGAAAAGTCGGACGCGAAGAGAGAGAGAGAGAGAGGCTGAGTGAAAGAACTAATTAGGCGTACTGATGCGCGCGCGTGTAGTTAAGAACAATGCGGAGCGTTTCAACAATTTCTGGGAATCAAGGTTACGATCTTGGTAAGCGCGGTTTCCAGCCTTAGAGCTGCGTCAGCGAAAAGTGAGATCGGGAGAACGGAAAGCACGAGTTTTAGCTGATCTAATCGGAAGGCGAGCGCGACGCGCATGCGCGCAAAAGTTAAGCCGCGTTTAGCAATGAAGGCGACTTTTATGCGCCTTTCAGAATGCGGCGGGCAGGAGCAAAGTGAGCGGGAAATGAGTAACAATGCCGATTAATTAAATGCGCCCGCGGCGGGGGCGGAAGTTGAGCGATGCTCTGCTTCGGAATTTCCGAAGTTTGACGAAGTGTGCCAGGAGGATGAGCTCGACGCTCGACGGCGTATTCGGCAGGTTGGAGACCCACTGACCCACATTAAATATTACTCATTGGCTCGACTTGACTTAAGTCTCGTACCACAAAGAACGAAGAATGACACCGACTGGTCACTGGTCACGTTGCTAATTGTGTTTGCCAGGAGCAAATTGCACGTTTGCTAAGTTTGTATAATTGCAAGTCAAGCCGGATGTTTATCGAGAGATGGGTGACTTAAGTCAGATTGCATTAAATCTAGAATAATTGTAAATGGTGAAAAGTGCCGGAGGTCACGAGGCAAAAATTAAGAAGAAAATAAAAATTAAAGAAAAAAAAACAGCAAAACAAATTTAAGTTAAGTTGAGTTAATTTGTCAAGTCAAATTGTTGTAAAACGCTCCGAGAAAAATTTAGTAAAAACGACACGCATTAACAACTACTGTACAACATACACATTGATAAATGATTCATTAATTAATAACTATACAAATATTTACATTTTTTTTTTGTTGAATTTATTTATTTTTAAATTTTTGAAAGTTTCTTCTACTAGACCGACAATAAATAACAATTCATTTAATCATTTCAATGATGCCATACTTTATGACCATTTTATGGCATTGCTCAAGTCCACTTTTGGCTTAAGTCAACATAACCTTACTTAACAAACTTTTTATGGTCGAAATAAAACTAGACGCTATAATAATTAAAAGGACTCTAAGCCACGAGGAAAATGTGTCAGGTCATCTTCTCATCTTCAAATGTCTTAATTTTTAATGGTTTTCTCGACTTAAGGCGCTTAAGACGACTTAAAACAAGTTTATCGATTGACTATTATTACTTAGTAGCCGTAATTTTTGACTAACCTTGTCGATTAAGCAAATAATGGAATTGAAAAAAAAAATGTTTGCAACAATTTAAAAAAGTTACCAACGGTGTCTGGAGGAACGCGCAATGCGCGCGCGCACAGCGCGAATAAATTGTGCGATACGGAAGCATCAAGGGGGAGATGCTCATTAGCATAATCTTTACGTTCGCGCGCGCGCGCAACGCGTGTTCGTCCAGAGTCCGCTCGTTAAAGTCGCCTTAAGCGATTTTAAGTAAACTAATTGCAACATTCACTCGTTTGTTAAATAATATCGAAGTGGATTTGCATAAAGTGGAGCTTTCCATGAATAAATCAACGTGAATAAAGAGTGATTAACTTTCAAAAATTAATTAGACTAGATTTTACTAAAAACTCAAAATGAAAATTGCTTGTTGCTTATTACGACGGACACTCAAGTATTTACACTTTTTACATCGAGCTAATCGAGCAAAGCGAATAATGCGCGCCTAAAAATAGAAGTGCCGAATTGTTCAAACTAAAATTAAGTCGGAAGCAATAACAACAACAACGATCGAGCCTACCTATCATGAACAGAAATAGCAACACACTCGCGCACTTCATTTTGACACCGCGGCGAATTCGGTTTGGCCCACTGCTCGCGCAACTTGCTAATGAATGCGTTAATTGAATATCGCCGTCGAGCGATTTCGCATTCCTTCGGTCTCGCGTTCGCGCCGTTCGGGAATGCTCGACGCGCTCGCGCTCGTCGTCGACTCTTAACTGACTTGGCGCTCTTGAGCGCAGAGGCAGAGCGGCGAAGTGGCTTAAGTCGGGTCGTGTCGAGCCAAGAGACGTGGGGATACACACGGCCAGCTGACCCAGTCTCGGCGGACGCGAAGAGATCAACGATATAACGGGACTTAACGGGGTTTAAGTCTACTTAACTTAAGTCGACTGGATATAAGTTATGTTAAGTTAAGTCAAATTTAGTTTTTGATAACGTTTTTATTAACGACTCACTTAAGTATGGCAACCGGTCCAATCAAATGTTTAATAAAAATTTTATTAACAAACAAAAATCACATTGAACTGACTTAAGTCAGATTAACTGGAGTTGACTTAAAGTAAGCCGCCCGAAGTTAAGCACGGAGTTGAGCACGGCGCGCAGTCAATTGTAATAATAATTATAATCGAAGGACGCGTCCGTCAGCGCGGCTTTGTTGCCGCCCCCGCCGTCTTGCGGTTTCGCCGCCTCGAGGCCCTTGGCGGCCGCGGCCGCCGCCGCCGCCGCGTTCGCCTGCGCCTGCTGCGCGGCCTGCATGGCCTTCATCGCCGCCGCCTGCGTCGCCTCGAAGTCTACGCGCACGCCGTGCAGCTGCTCCATGAGCGTCTGCAGGCGCTGCTGGGCGGCGCCCACCATCGCCTGCTGGGCGGCCAGCTCGCCGGCCGCCTCCGACGCGGACTGCTGGGCGTTCTCGGAGGTCGCCATCGCGGCGTTCAGCGCCGCCTGGATGACGTTGACCTGCTGCGCCGCCTGCTGCGCCGCCTGCTGCGAGGCCATCGCGCTGCGCTGCGCCTGCATCAGCTGCATGTTCTCGCCGTCCAGCCCCGTCTTCGCCTCCTGCACCTGCATCTCCACGCCCTGGAGGATGACCTGCTTGCCGGCCAGAGCGGCCTGCGCCGTGGCGGACGCCTGCGAACATAGAACCTCCCTTTAGCGGGCGGGAGCCTCGAGCCGGCGGAAACTTACGGCGGCGGCGGCTTGAGCCAGGGTGTTCTTGGCGACGTAGGCGGCCTGATCGGCGGCGGCCTTCTGGTTCTGGACGGCGTTCGCTGCCTGGTCGGCCGATCCTTGGGCGATGCTCCTCAGGCCGCTCCCAACGCTGAAACCTCCCTTGCCCTGGCCACCTCCTCCGCCATCCCCCTTCTTCGCCCCGTCCGCCCCGGCGCTTCCGCCAGCAGCGTTTTGCTGCTCCTGCGCGGCGTTTTCGATGTTTTCGAACTGATTGCTCTCCGAGCCGAAGAAATCGGGGTCGTAGCGATGCTCGTACGTCTTCGGCCGTCTGCTCGACCTTCCCAAGGTCACAGATACTAGAAACAGCCGAGTTTTGGACAAGTCCCTCGAGGGCTTTAATTCTTACCGAAGAGGAGGATGATTAGCAGTTTCATGACTCGATCGAGTCGCAGCAAGAGATCAAGTGATCACATTTTTGCCCCTGCTTGGATTTATATAGTCATGCGCAGTTCGCGAGGCGAGACGTACGTGACGGAAAGTGCGAAAACGAGTGTGGCGAATCCGCAGTCATTCGGGAAGTTAACGGCGTGAAATCCGTCCGTTTTTTTGGGGAAGTTATTCAACCGCATTTTATGTAATGCGGAGCCGCAGGAGAGAGACGCGCGCGTTGGGTTGCCTACGGTCGGCGCCGGCTTTTTCCACCTGCGAGTTAGATAATGCGGCGCGGCAATCGGAACGGGAACGCGCACGCATTTAACGCCCGCGACGCTGATGCGGATGCGGCGGCGTTCGGAACGCCGCGTGACGTATCGAGCGGGCGCTCGTCATTGATTTCTGGGGCAGGCGAGCACCCATTGACCTCCGCGGAGCCGGCGCGGTGCATCGCGACGCGCGCCCGCAATCGATGCGTCCGCCGGCGCCGGCCGCCATTGCGCGCCGCC